>WNWK01002344.1:15000-110000 GCA_009830355.1 Cherax destructor | reverse complement strand
AGAGAAGTTCCAGTCATAGTTATCACAGAGCACACGAGACCTTGTCATATGTATCGCCAGGAGCTGAGACTCGATCCTCACACCCACAAAAAAATGAGTGCACACACACACGCACACACACTCAATCACTCTCTCCTCTCCTCTCTCTCCTCTCTCTCTCTCTCTCTCTCTCTCTCTCTCTCTCTCTCTCTCTCCTCTCTCTCTCTCTCTCTCTCTCTCTCTCTCTCTCTCTCTCTCTCTCTCTCTCTCTCTCTCTCTCTCTCTCTCTCTCTCTCTCATCTCTCAGGGCTCTCTCTCTCTCTCTCTCTCTCCTCTCTCTCTCTCTCATAGAAATGCAATCTCACCTGTCAGAAATTATGTTTAAACACATTACTGTTTTAAGGAAAGCAAGCTCACCTTTTCCAGAGGTTAAATAATTACTTTTTAACCAGGAATTGCTACAGACGAATCACAAAAATAAATGAGCTGATGCTTTTAACCCATTTCTGTCTCTGACTTTGTGGAGTCTTGCCATCCGGAAGAAGGAATTGTAGGGTTGGTAATATAATGTCACTGAAGCACACGGCACGTCACTGTGCGATATATGGGACATGATAGGCCGCTAACACACGGCACGGCACTGTGCGATATATGGGACCTGATAGGTCATTTAAACACGACTCATCAGTGCCCTATATATGGGTATTGATAAAATGAATTTTCTTCACCTAGCACATCACGGAAATGCCGATTGTTTGGACTCATTTCTCCCCGCATAATGACATTTAGTATTTTTATATTAGCAGTTCTAACGTGTATGTGTTGTAGACCCAAGTGAAAAAAAGCTTGAAATGCGCCACGCCCAGTGGTCCATTTGGTATTATAAATAACACAAGGCTAGCTCTTTCACATCACATACACACACACACACACACACACACACACAATAATTTCCCTGGATAACAGAGAGCTGAGTCGATTCTCTGTGAGAGAGCGTCTGTAAACAATATCAGTGGTACCATTCTGGGGTCGGGAATGGCAGCAAGCCAAGGTCCCTGTGTCTCCGTCTGCTGATAGCCTGGTGTAGGGGCCAGAGAGTGTTGAGTCAATACTTGGTCATGTATTACCCACTAGCCCTGTTTTACACTGCCCAGTAATCAAAGAGATGAGCAGTATAGGAAAAACTATTACACAGCCCTATTAACTCGGGCCTCGTAAGTGTTATACAGGGCTAGCACACAGCTCTAGTCCCACACGTAGGTTACACGGGCCGTACACTTGTTACATAGGGCTAGCTCAAACTCTGCACCCTCACTTCATTACACGGGCTGAGCAGCTATTACCCAGGCTTGGTACACGGTCCTGCACTCAATACATGAGCCCAGTGGTGCAGCCACAGGGGGTAAAACCCCCAGAGAAAAATATTTTTTATTTATTTTTCAACTAGAGTTAATTTCCACTGTTTTATGTGACCAGTGACCACGATAGGACGAGAGTAAGAAATTTCACATACATACTGGAAATCATTTATTTTTTAAAGACGATTTCGTTGATTTTTTCAGCATATGATTTTCATGACCCAGCAAATTGAAATTCAGATTTTAAGCCTCCCCTTAGATTGTAATCCTGGCTGTGCCACTGCATGAGTCATACACTGTTACAAATGGCAAGTACATCGTGTACACGGGCTGTACACTTGTTACATATACTCCCACTCAAAGTATACGGGCCATACACCTCTTAATTTGAGCTAGAACACAGTCTACATCATCAGGGTGATCAGAAAGAAATGATATCTAGTGTACAGCTGAGTACGCAACACCCAGGCAGAGCCACACTCCAGCTTCTGTTGGCTCACTAGACAGCGCTCTCATGCTCCGAGGTGGGTTGGAACATGTTGGGGGTGGAGGGCGGGGGATGGTGGAGAGTGGGCACATATTGCCTGCCCAGCTGGTGCTCTGCTAGGTGCGGCGGCAGCTGGCTTAGCTGGGGAGGCAGTTGGTCCAGTGGGCGCAAGTAGGCAGAGTGCCGCCGGGGATCAACTACGCCGTATGGAGACAAAGGCGAACTGTCAGGCTGGTCCTTAGCGACACTCCCGCCCACGGCAGGTCCAGGCGCGCCGCCCCACACGCCCTCAGTCGCCGACCAGTCGCGTTCACCCTGCAACATGACACAAGTGAACAAGGAGATTCCTTAAAACTGCGACTTTAAAAACTTTATAATCATGAGCTGCTTCTTAATGATCCTTCTTAATTACCAGAAATGAAAAGTTGATTAAGGCACAAACAAAAACACAGACACATCTTGCAAATGAACACACACACACACACATAGGGCTAAGACTCTACGCCTGCAACCGCAATTAGGTAGGTACATAGAAGTGAGGCAAAAGAGAGTGGGATGGGTGAAGTGCATTGTTTTGGACTACGACAAAAAAAGTTTGATACTGTACCTCACAAGAGACCGAGATAAAAAAGTGAAGACCAGACAAGAAGAAAGGAATGTGCAACAGGGGCTCAAAGAATACCTTAGGAAAAGAGACAGAGTAATTGTTCGAGAAGAGACGTTGGAATTTTAAAGTGTTGCAAGTTGGGTTCCACAAGAGTCGGTATTAGGGGACTTATAATACCGGCTAAGACAATGATATAATATATATATTTATATGTTTTCAGATTATTTAAAATTAATGAAAAGAATGAAAACCGATAAAGATGGGGAAGGACTATAAATGGACTAGAACAACTGAAATATCTGGTCAGTAAAGTGGCTATTTGAATTCACCCCTAGCAAGTGCAAATTTTTGAAAATTGCGGAAAAGGTAAAAAAAAAAGCAGTGAGTATAGACACGGGAGACAGAGGCTAATAACCATGGCTGGGGCTCACTGACGTGCCAGCCTTCATAGAAAACATTCCATGACTGGGGCTCACTGACGTGCCAGCCTTCATGGAAAACATTCCATGACTGGGGCTCACTGACGTGCCAGCCTTCATGGAAAACATTCCATGACTGGGGCTCACTGACGTGCCAGCCTTCATGGAAAACATTCCATGACTGGGGCTCACTGACGTGCCAGCCTTCATGGAAAACATTCTTGCTGGTGTGAAGCAAATGTTCGTTAGATAATGAGTGAACACATGAATGGTGGTGGTAGTATAAATGAGTGAATGCTTGTTGAGTAAAGGTCGGGCATCGCTACCTCTCTGCACCTCTTACCCTTTTACCTCCACCCTGTGGGAGTTGACAAGGCACCCTCCTACACCCTGTGGGAGTTGACAAGGCACCCTCCTGCACCCTGTGGGAGTTGACAAGGCACCCTCCTACACCCTGTGGGAGTTAACAAGGCACCTTCCTACACTCTGTGGGAGTTAACAAGGCACCCTCCTACACTCTGTGGGAGTTGACAAGACACCCTCCTACACCCTGAGGGAGTTGACAAGGCACCCTCCTACACCCTGTGGGAGTTGACAAGGCACCCTTCCACACCCTGTGAGAGTTGACAAGGCACCCTCCTACATCCTGTGGAAGTTGACAAGGCACTCTCCTACATCCTGTGGGAGTTGACAAGGCTCCCTCCTACACCCTGTGGGAGTTGACAAGGCACCCTCCTACACCCTGTGGGAGTTGACAAGGCACCCTCCTACGCCCTGTAAGAGTTGACAAGGCACCCTCCTACGCCCTGTGAGAGTTGACAAGGCATCCTCCTAGCGAGTTTTAATCCACTTGACTTCCTGCTCCCACGACATCTACAAGGATGGGGTTCCACTCCTGTTTCCTGTCATATTCTAGGTGCTGGGTTTTTATTTTAACGTAACCGGGCCTGATTTGACTTATGTTTGTTAACGTAATTTTTCTTAGTCGTCATTTGTTTTACAGACCTTCCTCCTATGATGTGTTCTTTATTTCTTATAGCCTTGTGACTCGGCTTCGGTCTTCTGACGCATGCGTAAAAGGCGGGCATCTACATCTAAGTTCTAGATCTGTGACTTCATCTACTTTTACCCACTATCGTCTGGATGCCATATCAGTATCTTTGCGCACTCAGGATAATTACCATCCATTGTCTTCATTAAGCTTTATTAGAGTACCAAAACCCAGCGTTTGAATTACCCGTTGTCTACTAACGGAAACACCACATGCAGCTTAGTACCTGTGCTCTTCGTGTCTTCAGAACAAAGTCCTGCCTTTCGTAAGAGTCGTGCCCAACAGCGACTACTTCGACATTCACTATGTAAGACATTCCATCTGCACACAGTAATACCGTCTCTCCTGATCCTGTATATATTTGTATATTGAACCTTTAGCTTAGTTTCACGTAATTATTTTATGTATTTTATTTTTCATGATTTGCTTCAGCTAGGAAATTTTCATGTTCGTTTTATATTTAAATTGTTTTTGTATATCTTTTCTACGATTGATTATTCTCCCCTGTATTATTAATTTTATTATTTAAATTATTTTCATAAGGAGGAAGGGTCCTTTCAAATACCCTTTGAGGGTCTGAAAAGGCGACAATACCTTCACAGCTGGCAGCCTGAAGTTATGAGGTATCTGTAGCTGAGTGGATTAAGGCGTCAGCTTGCCCGCTGTCTACACTTGTTGAGAGCTGGTGGCCAGGCTGTGATATTTTTGTGTGTATATATATAATTGCTCTTATGTACGATATTATTATTCACATCATAACAAAGTTAAACTTTCTGTATTGTTCTCCCGTTTTTTAGACCTTTGCTCATTTGCATTGCAGAGTTCATAGATGAGAAAATATAGAAGATTTATGAAATAGTTTATGATTTAAAATATCCCCCCCCCAAATCTTTCTAAATTACCAGAATACATTTAAAATTAAAAAAAGGAGAAGGGAATATTTTTAACCAAAAATCTGTTGGTTCTGTCTTACCATCAAAACCTTGGTATATCTTTTCTAATCAAGAATTTCAAAATCAAAGTTGTATTTAAAAATCTTGATACGGTAAAAAAAAAAAAATAAGAAATCTCCCAAAATGCTGATGGCTGTGTTTATAAGATTCCCTGTAAAAAGTGAAATAAAGTTGTTTACGGCCAAACTAAAAAAAGCCTTAAACTAAGATTACAACAACAAAAATATAGCATTAGAACTGGCCAAGTGTTAAGTGGGTGGTAACAGCGTGCGGGCGAGCAGGATTGAAAAAAAAAATAGAAAAAAAAAATAGAAAATTGAGTTAATGCTCTGTTTATTCACATGAGACATTTTAACCACTTATTTAATTTTGAAAAGGCCGAGGTTGTATCAAGCAAGTCCAGGATTGAGCGAAACATAATTGAATCTAGCTTCATAAAAACAGTATTGATTGCAATATGAATACAAGTTCAGAGTTGTAAAAATCAGATTCATTTATAATGTATAAAAATTTGTGAGAATTTTAAACAATGCCTGACAAATCACTCTTAAAAAAATAGTTGACATGTTTCTTGTCTACACTCCTGGAGCAGCCTACAATGTCGCCAGAGATTCACATCAACATAATAACGCCAGCGGCCAATGCTTGTCTGACAAATCTAAAACTCATTATGGGTGCTATATACATTTGTTTGGCCCATCTTGGAGTATGCAGCACCATTATTGAACCCACACCAGATGAAGCAGGTTGAGGAACTTGAGAAAGTACAGAAGTAAGCAACGAGACTAGTTCCAGAGCTATAGGCTATGGGCTTCGAGGAGAGGCTAAAGGAATTGAATGTAGCAACCCCGGATGATAAGAGAACCAGGGAAGACATGATAACCATACACGAGTTATCAAGAGGAATTAAAAGGGCAGACAGCCAGGCTATTTGAGAGGCTGTAATCGGGGGTACAACTGGAAGCTAAAGAGTGATGAGTTACAGGGATATCAGGAAGTATTTCTTCTATGTCAGGGTGGTCGAAGAAGATTTGGTTTAAGAACGGGTATGATACGGCTATGTGGCTAGGATAGAGTGAATCTGTAACGCAGTAAGTTGAGAGGCAGGAGCAGGAGGTAAGACTCGACCCTTACAGCGACATGTAGGTAAGCACACAACCACACATACACACACACCTAGTAGCGACCAGTGAAGAGGCGGAGCCAGGAGCTGTGAATCGACCCTTGCAACCACAACTAGGTGAGTACACACACACACACACACACACACATCTTGCACCAACTCTCCTTAGCTTGAAGAACATGAACTTTAATTAAGTTTTCTCTCTGGCATTTTTTTCTTCCTCTAACCATTTTCTTTCTCTAAATATTTCAAAAGAGAGGACATCAAGGAAGACATTCGTTTTCTTCCAGCGACACCGCTCTCAGCCCCAGCGTCGACCTGATACCTGAGGAGAGTGATAGCAAGAAGACTGGCGAGCAGATCAATACAGTAGTGAGGTTGATAACAGCGATAGATATCTTCGTCAGTGTTTATTTTGAGTTGACGGTCTTTATGCCCTGTTATTTTTACATACATGCTTACTCTCTCTCTCTCTCTCTCTCTCTCTCTCACTCTCTGCACAAGTTCTTTTAAAAGCTTTAAACTGCCACTATTAATAATGACAATGTAAACTTCTCTCACCTTAATACAAATACACAAAGGCCCATATTATCACTCGTCTACCACGCTCAGCTTCCTTACACATTACTACAGATAAGGTGACGCAAGGTGAACCGAAAGGCTCACTGGTGAAGCCAATTTCCTATTGATTACAAACTTCCTTGGATCTAATCTGTTTACCTCACATTCCCAAGACACTGTATGACCCTGTGGGTTTAGCACCTCACGTGAATGATTCATAATTATAATAATAATAATTGCGAGTGGAGGAGGGAGTATGGAAGAAGTGAATATGTTCAGATTTTTGGGAGTAGATTTGTCAGCGGATGTGTTTATGAAGGATGAGGTAAACCATAGAATTGATGAAGGAAGGAAGTTGGGTGGTGCCCTGAGGTCTCTGTGGAGACAAAGAACGTTATCCATGGAGGCAAAGAAGGAAATGTATGAGAGTATAGTGGTACCAACACTCTTATATGGGTGTGAAGCTTGGGTTGTGAATGTTGCAGCGAGAAGGAGGCTGAAGGCAGTGGAATGTCGTGTCTAAGGGCAATGTGTGGTGTAAATATGCAGATAAATCGTAGTGTGGAAATTAGGAGGAGGTGTGGGGTTACTAAAATTATTATTCAGAGGGCTAAGAAGGGGTTGTTGAGGTGGTTTGGTTATTTAGAGAGGAAGGAGCACAATAAGATGACTTGGAGGGTGTATAAATCTGTAGTGGAGAGGAGGGGTTGGAGTCGTTCTAGGGAAGGGCGGGGGGTTTGGATATACAGCAAGGGTTTGGATATACAGCAAGAGGTTTGGATATACAGCAAGGGTTTGGATATACAGCAAGGGGTTTGGATATACAGCAGGAATGTGTGAGCGTATTAGATAGAAGTGGAGACGAATTGTTTTTGGAACTTGACGAGCTGTTGGAGTGTGAGCAAGGTAATATTTTGTGAAGGGATGCAGGGAAACTGGTTAGCCGGACTTTAGTTCTGGAGATGGGAAGTACCGTGCATGCACTTTAAAGGAGGGGTTTGGGATATCGGTTGTTTAGAGTTACATCTAAACTGTCGTATCTGCGCACCTCTGCAAAGACAGTGCCAGTGTGAATGATAGTGTAAGTGTTAAGTTTGGGGGGATCAATCTGCCTTGGTGGCAGACGGCAAGAGTGTTGAAAGAAATAATAATAATTTATTATTATTATTATTATTATTATTATTATTATTATTATTATTATTATTATTATTGTTATTATTATTATTATTATTATTATTATTATTATTATTATTATTATTATTATTATTATTATTATTATTATTATTATTATTATTATTATTATTAGACACTTTTACTTTAGATAATTGCTCTTTATCAAAAATATTTAAATTCTGTTGGCAATAACACTCAAAACAAAATTACACCCACACAAAAAGAGAAAAGAGAGAAGGAAAAATCGATAATAGTGGACGAGAAAGCAAGGAATAGGAGATTAAGGGTGGAATGGTTCTTAGATTCTGTTATTATATTCATGTGCTGGACTGAACCCTTAGAGATCATATAGTAAATGGAGAGTATTAGGTCATCAGGTGTGACCCAGTTCCTTGGATAGGAAGGTCATCACCAGCTAGAAGGCACCTCTTTTGGAGGTTTTAGGTCGGTGTATCCACCTTGTGTTGCGGGTGATGCTGGTAGTCAAAGACGGGGACGTAGGTGACCTTCTGAGGCTGGTAGGGCAGAGAACTACCACCTTCCACAAGAACGTCTTCTGGGTAGTACGGCGCCTCTCCTACACCGCCTCCTGTTGTGGCCTCCACCCTCACCACGTGCTGAGGTTTCTGTTGGTGCTGATCAGAGTAGTGGTGCTGCTGAGGATACTGCTGTTGCGTCTGCGGCTGTTGCTGCTGCTGATACAACTGCTCTTGCTTCACCTGACCTTGCACTAATCGTCCGTTGCCTATAAGAGGTGTACTGGAGTCATGGGAGTGGGTCATCACGGCCGACTCTGTACAAGGGAGAGAAAGATTGTGAAAAAATATGGTTTCTTCACTGGTAATGATTTAACACATTTACTATGTGGTCTTATTGGGTATTACGCAGGATACTGCATTCTTGAAAATAAAGCAGTGTCTGTAGAATGGGGAAAAAGCTTCATAAAAATAGTATTAGTGCTTAAGTGGATGAATATTAGACGGTATGAGACAGGTAACAGGGATTGAGTGCTGTGTGGCGTCACAAGTCTAGCAGTTGCTGGTGTGGTGTGATGGAGGTAGCATGGATTTAAGTACATAGGACCATTTTGTTATAATTTTCAGGCCATAGTCTGCTTTTGGGTCACATTTGCGCTCACACAGGCCCTGTTGTTTGAGTGGGGCCAGTATGTTCGGGTAAGATTTTGAATTAATAAAACATTTAACAAGAGGCTAGAAGCCGACTAGGATAGTAGGGCCCCACTGATACCTAGCACAATGACTATTTTTTTTTGTCCTGGCCTTCATTAGCTAGTAGCCGTGGTGAAGGCAGGTTTTGTGTTTATATATTCTTACTGATAACATAGTATATATTTTTATGAAGGTGAATTTATCTGCCCTTCCTGTTAATCAAACCTAAAGTATTGACCACCTATTTACCACTTCTGTAAAGTTACAAGTGTAACCATAGGGTGGTTTATTTGTTAATATTTTGTATGTGCTCTAGACAAGACTTTTCGTAACATGGGATCAAGTCTGGAAGGATTATTAAATCTAATGTGATAATTCAGTTTTAAAAACCTGGAAAGTCAATACTTATTTTTATTTTATAGGTTAATTAAAGGAAGGAATTACTATAAAATATTAACAGTAAATAATAATTTACCTTTGTCAGGTTTAATAAATAATTATTTTTCTGCTTGTTTTTTTGTTTGTGCAAATTTAATGATTTTTAGAGAATTATTTAATGATAGTAATTCTCTGTGAATATAATAACATTTTGTTTAGCATTTTTTCGTGATTTGCTTCATTGGGGTTCATTACCTTACATTATTAACTTCTGCTGTAATAATAAGCAGTTTTTTTGTGCTATTAATTTCCAAAATGTCTGTCAGCAGTAGGTCGATCACCATGCCCAGCCCTTTTAGGGCAGGGTAGGTGCCAAGGCTGGAGCTTGCTACCATCTGCGGCTCGCAAGCCTGTCCTAGCATCTATCTACCTCCATGCCTCGTGCTGGTGGGGAATGTGGCTGGGCCTGGGGTCGATTGGTCCCACCGCTGAGGGTTACCCCCTCCCATGGGAGACATAGGTCTCTAACACTCCCACGCCAGGGAGCCGGAGCCGGGTCGCCATCTGGTAAAGACCCGGGCCGGGAGAATTCCCGGTGAATCAACACCTCCTCCTCCTCCTGTCAGCAGTAGAAAGTCTAATGCTGATCTTGAATGAGACCCTGAATTAAGTCCTACTGCTAATATTGAGAGTACTAAAGCAGAGATTTTAAGGTTTAAATTAGCCCTATTTAAAGAAAAAATAAAGACCTGAGAAGGATTCAAAGTACAAACATCCGAGAAAAAAGGAGTTAGAAATACTTAAGGCTGAAGAAATAGAGAGAGAGAGAATTTGTTTATCAGCAGGGAACAGCTAAAAGTGTCAAGTGTTTAATTTGGATAAAGCTATAAAGTTTATTCCCAAATATTTGGAGAAAGACCACAGACAATTTTTTTCTCGTTATTTGAGAAAACGTCTAGGTCACAGCAGTGAGTGGGCGTAATTAGCACCAACCCAGTTAATTGGTAAAGGGTTACAAGAAGTTAATCTCTAGATGACCATGAATTTTTAGATTATGAGAAAATGAAGGATGTAGTAAGGTAAAAGGATACAAGTGCAACTAATGTGACATTTTATTATGGCAACGTTTCGCTCTGAGAGCGAAACGTTGCCACAGTAAAATGTTACATTAGTTGCACTTTTGTCCTTTTACCTAACATATTGTCGGTAATTCTGTCAACATTAATACGAAGGATATAGTGTTGTTGGCTTATTATGTGTTGCCAGAGATATAGGCAGAAGTTTAGAGGACTAAAATTTTAAGGCAGGTCAATCTTTGGTGTAATAGGGAATGGAAAAGACGTCGCTGTTGAGGAATTGGTGCCTCTCCTGAGGTGTGGTAGGTGATTATGAGGGTGTAATTACCATAATATTACTAGAGGATCTTTTAAACAGTGTACCTCCTGACCTTAAGAAATATCTTGAGGAAAAAGATTTGAATGATTTTAACCATGCTTTAGAGTTGGGTGATAAATTTTTAACCAAAATTTTGGAAGTAGTTATCTCCCAGAACATGTTAATAATAGCTTTTCTAAACCAACCAGGAGGAGTAAGAAATTTAAAAGGTTTAAGTCAATTTTTTTTCAGCCTCATAATTACAAGTTTTTTCAGCCTACAACCAGAATTTTGGTTTTCAGGGATTAAAGTCTACTTCTGAGTTACCTGCTCAGGGAAATGGTAAGTCAGTTTCAGGTTCAGGAAATCAGGGAACAACTAAAAAAAAAACAGTTCCCCAGGGACAAGGGACCCAGTCTACCTCCAATGGGCATGGTACCTTTAAAGTTTATAATTGTACTTCCAGCAGTATTGCAGAGAGATGCTTAGAGACTAGGCTGCTGCACAGGACTCTCAAATAAATACATCAACTACACACGCTGTAGCTTGCACTGCAGTTTTTTCCTAAAGTACACAAGGAAGTTCAGCTGTTTAAGACCCTCGGATGAAGGTCTTTTCAAGCAGGTCCACAGTGGCCTTGAACCAATATGAAGGTAGGGTAGAAGGGGCTATGTCTTCAGTAAATTGATGCATGACTTTCACTTTGTTACTCAAGGGTGTGTTACCAGTTTCGGAAGATACCTACACTAGTTTGGACATTTATCTGAAAGGTATTACAGGATCCACTGTTAGGACTCCAGTTCATAGATTATGGGTGGAGTCTGAGTACCAGTCTGGTTACCTGCTTGTAGGTATTACAGAAGATTTGCCTTTTGAAAGTGTTGACCTACTAGGCAACAATGTTTTGGGTCTTCTCAAAAGTGAAGAATATTTGATTTGGAGGAACTCTGATTTAAAGTTTGTTAGTAAAGAACTAGAGCTACTGTATCTATGTGGGTGGAAAAGGGAAGAGCTTCTGTGCCTCCTATTGACCCTTCTACTAGCTGTGTTGACAATTTGTGCCTAGAGAGCCCGTTCCTTGAGTTTGGCCTGCAGGAAACACGGGGCAGTGATGAAAGGGCCCACGTGGAATCCGGTTTGTGGGGGTAGTCTCGGTGCTGGCATGGGAGTGTACCCTGACTCTGAAACAGCTGGTTGAGGTCCAGGGATGTGGCGACACCCTGAAAGCTATTAAATTGTCAGCTGTTACAGAGGAAGTGGCTCCCAAGTTTAACAAATGTTTATTTTGCAGAGTTGAACTAATGAGGAAAACTCTCTTTAAGGAAGTATGCGACCAAGTAGTCATGTCAGAGCCATTTGAGTATCAGTTTCTGAATTTTTTACAGATCCCCAAAGGAGGACATTTCAGTATTGAGAAGGGAAAGCAAGATAATCAGTGGTTACTAATCATTTACTTTTCTACCAGGTTACCAGTTGTGTTGTTTTGAGATTTCTTGTGAAACTTATTTTTGTTCAAGTGGGCAACATTAAAATTTCACATCTCTAAAGAAGCCACATTTCAGGACACATAAATTGAAATGCAAGTTTCGTAATTTAAATTATGAAATATTTTTTCCTTAATCAAGACTTTCTTTTATAATGTAAATATGTTTCATGTGACTGTAGTACGATTGTTTGAGCTTGAAGTTCTCTCTAGAGGTGCCTTGTGTAGCATCATTTAGCGAGGGAATACTCTTAAATTTTCTGTTTCATCTGTCGTTTTTACTCATTATTCTTAGGTAATTTTCTTCTGTGCTCAGTTTTTCTTTATTCGTTGAGGTCACCATCGTCTCCTCACTACACCTACTCCATCACTGCCGTCTACGTAAAGATTATTCAGCTTTTCTTGTGATTTTCCTGTGCTTTGATGGATCCAAGTAGACTTTTAATTATATGTAGTTTAAACTTTAATTTTCTCCCAGACCTCAGTTTATGGCTTGGTTGCCCGGGGGGAGAGAGCTGGATGACAACACGATTCTTGCAACTAAATATTTCTTCTACAGAAGTGTTTTGGTCTTGGACTATTTCGCTCGGACTTCATACCTACTGTAGCTATGGTATCCGGAGGTTAATTAACATAATCATTGAAATCAATGTGGTACCTGGAGAACGCCTCTTATGGTAGATTTCAACCCTTCTGATTGGAAGGTTTTCAATGTTACTGGGAGGCATAAGTCCCAAGCTGCAAATTTAGTAAAATTGTGATACTGATTTTTATCCAGTAATTAAATAACGTCAGGACTGATCTACTTCAACACTCTAGTGCTGAAGTATTTGATGACAAGAATGGTACCCCATAAATTTAGGCTGTAAATATTCAAATTTGCAAATACGCTAAAATTTATGGGAAACTTGAAATCGTTGAATTCCATGTGATAACTGGAGAATTTTTTGTCTATTGTTCTACAGACTTTTAGTGTGAGTGTCTCACTCTGATGTAGATTAATTTTTAAATGGTATTTGTAGCCTCTAGCAAATTTTATAAATCAAAATTTGGAGTATCATATTTAATTTTCTGGATCCATAAGAAACTGAACTAGCAAACTGAAACGTTATAAAAGATTCTTTTTTTTTATTTAAACACTATAGCAAATAACAAATATTAATCTGAATTAAAAAAACAAATTCTGTTTTTACAATAATAAGGTCTACTATTGGTCCTTTCATAGCTATATAAATTGTATGAGTTTTATGAGGATCAGTCAAATCATTTCCATGATATAAATGTGAGACCATCTCTGATAAGCAGTTTTGTAGTCTATCTTTATTGCTATTTTTTTGTTCAACTCTATGGGATTCGCCATCCCTCAGTATTACCCAGCGCCACACATGTATACATATGAGCAAGAATACATTCACTTGTATACATATGAACAAGCGTGTATATATATATATATATATATATATATATATATATATATATATATATATATATATATATATATATATATATATATATATATATATGTGTGTGTGTGTGTGTGTGTGTGTATATATATATATATATATATATATATATATATATATATATATATATATATATATATATATATATATATAGAGGGTCCACCTCTGGTACAAATTGTGGGACCCATAGCCTCGGAGAAGTGGATAAAAGGCTTCAAGGAAGAATATTTGGATTTCTTCCTGATGCCATTTGAATATTCCGCTTCCCCTACCACCCCATCTTTTCATTCTTTTTTTTTTACCAATAGGTATGTTTTATTACATAATATGGTACAAAAGATTTAAGGGATACATTGTTCATATAAAGATGGCATATACAGTACACGAGGTGTGAGAGATACATGTCTAGTACATATTGTTACGTGTTTGTCACTGATTATAATGCGAAAATCTCATCCTGCTCCTCAGAGCTGGGGCTCGTGCCCAGAATACAGCATGCATTACCCCTCTGAACAGCAGCGCTGAGTCGCTGGAACAGAAAACTAGCTGCCCTGGGATCCCTAGTTACCCTGTTGAGTCTTTTGCCCACCTCCTTGAGGAACTTAGATGCACTCTTTCCCCATGAGCCAAGGGTCTCCGAGTCTATGGGAACAAACATATAATGATGGGCAAGTTCTCCATATTTTCTCGACTTTTGGGACTCCCTGAAGGTGGCAGCTGCCCCTCCTTCCTCCCTGGTGTATTGGAGATAGGTATCAGCCAAGGTAGATGCACATGTGTAGTCCCACACCACCTGCTTGCCGTCTGTCCAGGCTTGAAGGGTGATACCATCTGGACGCTTTTGGCTACCATCAGATCTGCATAGTTGGGGTGGCTCCCTTTCTGCTGGGCATCCGGCTATTGTGAGGCTCCTCTTGATAATGTTATATTAACCTCTTCATGTCTTGCAATCTTTCCCTAGGATTTACGACACACAAGACCATGGTACCCGAATCGGTCTGCTGCTTCACTGCCACAAATACACCTGTTTTCGGCGAGAATAGGGGCGGCAAGAAGAAGGGAAAACACCAATGCGGATGGTCTGTGGGTCGAGACGTGTGCCAAGGCTGGAGTTGGGAACAGCCAACAGAAAGTCCCCTGCATGAGGAGCTCTCACTGTAAGGAGGCGGGCTCTATCCTTCCCTGACACACTCTGAAGCATTGCTGAGGCTATATTCTCTACTATTGGGCCATCCCAGTGCGACTGTTTGTAGTTGTTGGGGGGAGCAGGCCTGGTTTCAGAGCCCGTTAGATTATCCCAGATCCTGGCTCCGTCGACGAACTTTTGGTCATGGATTCCAATCTTGTCCCTAAGATGTTCAGGGAGAATCGCTGCTACAAGCCTTCTGGATGCAATGCATGAAGACAGGAAAGCAGGTAGAGCAATCTGAGATGACTTGCAGACACCAATGCCTCCTAGTCTGACTGGGAGTGTAGCTTGGTCCCACTGCCCATCTTCTAGAGTAAGGTTAAGTACTTTAGTAAAGATCTGCCTCAGGATACTGTCATATTCGTGCAGTATAGGGTTATCATATGAAGCATTTTGTGAGAAGGTACAAGGCATCATGGGTGTCAAGATTGCCTATTCGTTGTTCCATTCTCCTCAATTCTTCCAGTTTCTTCCTGAGAATTGTGTCAATGGCATCGCTTCCCAGAGGTGCTCCAAGCAAGACACTATTAGTAGGGGCAATGACTGATGCTCCTGGTAGTTTTGATATCACTGCATCTATCACTTGTTGATTGACTGAGATGATTTCACATTTGGATGGATTCAGGATGAGACCCATTTCCTGTCCCCGTGTCATCACCTGTGTAAGATCATCTAGAAGGGACTCCTTTGTACCTGCTAGTGTGCCATCATCCAGGAACCAGATGTTTAGCTCACTGGTCAGTCTGACTGTGATTTCCCTAACTGATATACAGAAGAGAAATGGTGCGAGAGGGTCCCCTTGCTGGACACCCTCTGATGATGTGATTTCATGCTCTCCAAACAGGAGCATTGATTCCTTTCTATATCCAGCTGAAACAAAAGGGAAGAGACCTGGGAAATGTTATTGTACAGTTGCTAATACTACGTCTCTTTTCAGGAGATTAAATGCATTCTTGAAATCTAATTTAACCACTGCGTTGTCCTCAGGCAGGTTGACGATATACGCCCTTGTTGCATGAACCGCTGCTTCACTTCCTTGAGAGACCCCAAAGCCAAGTTGGTTTTGTTGAAGCATGATGGCCGCCTCTGCGCGAATACTTCTGAGAGCAGCTTTAGAAACGAGGCGGCGAAACGTGTTGCCCACTGCGATTGGCCTAATTCCTCCATCCTTCTTTTTAAGGGCACAAAGTGATGCTCCAAAAAAGAAAGGTTTAATTTCGTCAGGAATCAGACCAGCCAAGGAATTGTTGACGAACCTTGTGATCTCTGAAAGCAGTGTCTCTGCAATCTCCCCGATAACTGGATTAACCATTTCCTTTAAATGCTGTGGCCTTATTCCAGTGTAACCCCCAGCTATATATATATATATATATATATATATATATATATATATATATATATATATATATATGCTGGGGGTTACACTGGAATAAGGCCACAGCATTTAAAGGAAATGGTTAATCCAGTTATCGGGGAGATTGCAGAGACACTGCTTTCAGAGATCACAAGGTTCGTATATATGACCTACCTCCACTAGTGTCTTTGTCCACTGGTGACTCCGCCTACCACTGCTCCACCTTGTCTCTCATCAGTATATAAGCTCCATTTCCGCGAAAATGCTGCACTTTTGACAAGACTGATGGACTGAATACATCGACTCCAGGCTGAGGGACTGATTACCTCAAACTCCTCCTCTCCTTCCACCTTTTTCTGCATTGGACTGAAGAAGCCACTGCGTGGCGAAACGTTTCCAGAATAACGATACCCAAATGTTGCAAAATAGTCTCATTTATCAACGTATCGGTTTTGTAAATCATTTATTCACATCCTAAGTAATGCTGTGTAGAGATATAGTATAAGTGCAAGTGGAAATAAATGGTATAAAATACCGACACAATGGAAAAATAAACACATAAGCAGTATAATGTGATCCTTTATTGACAACGTTTCGCCCACGCAGTGGGCTTTATCGAGTCACAGACAGATCTACCTGGAAAATGAGTAACATGACTATATATAGGGTATAGTCAGGTGGAGAATGCTGGGTCAGGTGGAGAAAGCTGCATGTGACAGTCTTAAAAGTAGTGTGATAGTTTAAAACCTTGTGTGACTTAAAGGACCTGTAGTGTTCCATTCTTGAGTTCTAGGTGGGATAGCGTTGAAGAAGTTTCTTGGCAATAGGTTCAGCTATGTTGTAGAAGCCGTTGTTCTGGTTGAAGTTGTTGGATATACAGATAAGTGATGATTCCAGGATTCTTCGGTATTGAGTGTTGTCTTCTCTGGCGATGAGTCTTGCGTTTCTGTAGTTTATTAAATGGTTGTGTAAATTTCGGTGTTGAACACAGGCATTTCTTGAGTCGTCAGATCTGCCTGCGTACTGGTGTTCTGAAATGCGTAACAGTAACAGACAGGAAAAGCTTCAATCCACGGCAGGGGTATACACAATCCCTTGTAATGGCTGCAGCAAATTATACGTCGGCGAAACATCCAGAGACCTCCAAACACGCATTTCAGAACACCAGTACGCAGGCAGATCTGACGACTCAATAAATGCCTGTGTTCAACACCGAAATTTACACAACCATTTAATCAACTACAGAAACGCAAGACTCATCGCCAAAGAAGACAACACGCAATACCGAAGAATCCTGGAATCATCACTTATCTGTATATCCAACAACTTCAACCAGAACAACGGCTTCTACAACATAGCTGAACCTATTGCCAAGAAACTTCTTCAACGCTATCCCACCTAGAACTCAAGAATGGAACACTACAGGTCCTTTAAGTCACACAAGGTTTTAAACTATCACACTACTTTTAAGACTGTCACATGCAGCTTTCTCCACCTGACCCAGCATTCTCCACCTGACTATACCCTATATATAGTCATGTTACTCATTTTCCAGGTAGATCTGTCTGTGACTCGATAAAGCCCACTGCGTGGGCGAAACGTTGTCAATAAAGGATCACATTATACTGCTTGTGTTTATTTTTCCATAAGTGCAAGTGGGACCAATAAAGGTGAATTAGATTGTACTTGTTGATAAGTATGAAAACAAAGACACAAGCCGCTGAACAAATTTTATTGTGAAAAGGATTCTATTTGTTTATATCAATATTGGTACGAGTAGCATGCTTATATAAATGTATCTTCCAGGAGTTTATAAGCGTATTAAATGTAACCTCTGTAAGAGGTTACATTTAATACGCATTATATTCCTTGACAAAGCTCTGTTCTAATACAAAGTTCTATGTGGCATAACAGAACTCGTATGACTCTCGACAAACATTATTAAAGGAGAAAATAATTGGTGCACAAAATCATTGCATTACCCAGTGAAGTAATGTTGCACTAACGATTATATTTCGCCTAGTAAGGAATGCTGAAGAAGACACTATACATAACACAAGGCAGTCCAAGTGATACATATATCACATGTATATCTTCATTTCGTACTGGCAAGGAAGCGCTATTCTGATATATGTATTACTATAAATTGCGCGTGACTGTGGTGCCTGGTAAGACTGGAGTGGAGCAGGTGGCGCTGCGCATGTTACGCTACTTGATCTTATATTGTTATTATATTCACGGAGAGGAGTTAAGCCTGGGAAGTCATTCAGCGCCTGGAGAGTGGGACCTAATCAAGTTTGATCAAAAGAAGAGGCTAGCCCTAAGCCCTTACATCAAGAGCCCTTCGCCACCGTGAAGGCACCTTTCTTCCTCTCCCCTCAGTCAGAGGAGCCTTCGAAATAGAAATGATCGGCAAGAATGGAGCAACGGGGTCTACTTCCTAAGCTGATCGTCCACACTGATTGCTTCTCTGAAGAGAGGAACTGAGGCGTATTCTCTGCTTTGTTACTTAAAATCGACGTGTGATTCATTTTTCCTATTATTTTATTTAGGCGTGACCTATAGTATTTTGCTGTTCATTACTGTTTACTAAGTCATCATTTGAAAGAGAACCAAATATATGTTGTGTTTATTGAACTAGGAACTTTCAATTGTTTTAAATATATATAGAGTTTACAGAGTGTTAGGACTAATGAACCGCTCCATGTCCGAAAGCTGCCTTGATTTACTTCTGTTTGTTTACTTGGCTTCCACATGTCATCAGCGAGTCTACTCACTGCTCAACAAGTCTTAGTAATTTCACACCAACTAACTCATTAAAGAAGCATAAGTTTGTTTAAGATGTTTAAAGCTGCAGACGTTGACCTTAGAATTCACAAATTTATGTAAGTTGATGATGCCTGTAACAGTAGAAGCTTGCAAGTGTTGATGGTGATAGCAACAGTAGCCTGAGTACTGGTGTTAAGGGAGCCAACAGCAGTAATTTCAATACAGGTGTTGATACCAGAAACAGAATCCTGAGTACTAGTGTTTGAGGGTGCCAACAAGAGAAATTTCAGCGCAGAGGTTGAGAGTACTAGAAACAGTAGCCTGAGTACTGGTGCTGAGGGTACCAAAAAGAGTAGTTTCATACAGCATAATGAGCAATCACAGGATTGCTCATTATGCCAAGTCAGCTGTGAATGGTTATATAACGCGTTTAGCTGTTAGTGTACCATACAGTAACAGGCACACAAGATTACGAGATATCATAAGGAAAGGTTAAAGGGTATTAGTAGAAATTAGAAATTTACATCATAGAAATATTATCGGAAAGGCATAGAAGATTCCCAAGTAAGGCATATTAACCGACGCTGAGAAGAATAGTAGACAATATTTAAGAAGAGATACTTTTGAATACCTCTGTAGAACATTCCAGTACCCCAGAGCAGGACATTTAAACGGACAAAGAGCACATTCTATTCCTTAATTTTATTATTTAAAAAGGTTACACAGAATAATATCAATCCATGTGTATAGTATCCAACGAGAAACGTATTTTCTCAAACCACATGACCTGTTATAAACGACTAGAAAAAGCTTGGGACTTGACATCTCAAAAACCCTCCTACCCCATATGGGAAGTAGGGTGGTGGTGGTAGGGTGGGGTTGGCACCCACCACTTACCACACACTAAGGGTAACCGTGGACGGTGACACATCCGCACTACGCTACTCTGAAAACTCTCTCCATGCTATAGTTGCTCTCTTCCAACATTGCAAAGCTCCTGATGACGCACTGAGAAGTGTGAAAGTACTTGAGCTAAAGATTTCCACCCCCGTGGATTGTCTTGCACAGTTAAGATCGCCTGTCTGCGATTGTTTGTATGTATATATATATATATATATATATATATATATATATATATATATATATATATATATATATATATATATATATATATATATATATATATATATATATACCATACTCACCGAACATAGGTGTATTTGCGGCAGGGCGACGGCTGACCAATTAGGACTTCATGGTCTAGTGTGTCACACATCAGAGGGGAAGTATGCTAGACATGAGGTCAATGACATCATAAAGAGAAGCCTCGCCACAGCCCGTTGCCCAGCTCAACGGGAACCCCAAGTGCAGAGGTCTGATGGAAGTCAAAAGCGTCCTGATGGAGCCACCATGCTACCCTGGAAGGATGGTAAGCAGATTGCTTGGGACTACACCTGTGCTGCCACATTGGCAGACACCTACCTGCCACACTCCTTAACCGAAGGGGGTGGAGCTGCCAGCCACAGGGAGACCCAGAAGACCCGCAAATATGAAGACCTTCCCTCTTGCTATAACTTCATCCCAATAGGGTCGGAGACCCATGGAGCATGGGGCAAGTGTGCTCTAAAGTTTCTCAAGGAGCTGGGTGGAAAACTCATCATAGAAACCAAGGACCACAGGGCGACCAGCTTCCTCTTTCAGAGACTCAGTGTTGCGATCCATAGGGAAATGCCTGCAGTATTCTGGGCACGCGGCCCACTGCCGGGGAGTTGGACGAAGTATTTGACATGTAGCTCTGAGTTATCTATGTTGTTTTACTCCCCATTGTATTTTGTCTTGAAATAAAGTTTGTAAAAAAAAAAAAGATGGGGTGGTAGGGGAAGTGGAATATTCAAATGGCTTCAGAAAGAAATCTAAATATTCTTCCTTGAAGTCTTTTATCCACTTCTCCGAGGCAATGGGTCCCACAATTGACACCAGAGGTGGACCCCATCATATATGTGTATATATATATATATATATATATATATATATATATATATATATATATATATATAGGCCGACTGCAAGACGGAAATGAACGAATCCGCAGCGTGCAATATTTTCCAATAAATTTCCTTCATGCTAAATTATACATGTGGCGCACTCATCGAAAATCTGCGTTATCGCGAGACAGTGCCAATAGACGGCATGGTGGTCGACGGTCTGCTGGATATTAAAATCAGACGGATGTCTCTCGTCGTAATTAGAGGTTTCCCCGTCATGATAACAAGAGTCTGCTAGAGGCAAATGTATTTGTTAGTGGCATATATCAGATAAACTAAATTCAGTCACTTTATATAAAAGATTTACTTAACGCATAACCTTATCTTGCCATTCTTTTGCTTATAATATACAAGCATTCCTTCACGATTTCGTAAGCAAAATAAGTGAACATCTAATTCATTAAGAGAGAGAGAGAGAGAGAGAGAGAATTTCAGGTTAAATAATACGAATATCACATTATTATCTAATTAACTATCATTGTTGTCTTTATATTCTTTATATTCTAGGGCTGCATACACTGTATGATCTGGGGGAAAAATGCATCGGCACTCGTCTTGTGGAACGCGTAATACACAGTATATGCGTAATACACAGTGTATGCGTAATACACAGTGCATGCGTAATACACAGTACAAAGAGACACCGACAAACAATTACGACATAAATCGGACAGATGTATAATTACTTGTTAAACATCTTGAATTTCCGAAGCTCCTGGGGAGCGAAACTTTGCCACAGTAAAATGTCATATTAGCTGCATATATGTCGTTTTACCTAACACATGTATAACAAGTTAACTAAGAAGAAAGTGCAGAAGAAGACGCTTGGAATCCTCCCTCTCCCAGTACTTTTAACAACTCTGTGTGGGAAATTTTATGTCTCAATTATAGATAAGCACTCGAGAAGATTAAGAGGGTAATATCCATATGCAATTATCTGCATGGAAGCTGCAGCCATCCCTAGAGCCGTGTGCAGCCCTTAAGGAGTGATGTGTGAAATTTTGGATATAGAGTTAATAACTACTTCTTTTAAGCACACGTACTGTGGTACTGCTAGGTGTGACATAACTTATCTAGATTTGGGCTTGTGTTTTTCTTAAGAGCTGGTCTAAATTACTATAGTAAGCCCTGCATAAATGTGTTATGTGTACACTGAAAGAAAACACAATAAGTGACAGGGGCCCAAGACTGTTCATCAACCTCCTATCATACACGAGGACAATTACCAATAGACCCCTGGCTGTCTTCAAGAGGGAACTGGACAGATATCTAAAGTCAGTGCTAGATCAGCCGGGCTGTGATTCGTATGTTGGAATGCGTGCGGCCAGCAGTAACAGCCTGGTTGCTCAGAACCTGATCACCCGGGAGGCCTGGCCGATAACCCCCGGAACAACCTCCAGGTAGGTAGCTATAGAATGATTGTATTCTTTCCCACTAATTCCAGTTACTTAATACACTAGGAACTTCCCTAGCCCTGTGCACTCTTGGTATGCACACGGGACCTGAGATGCTGTGTCTGGTAACGAAGTGGAGCCGCCCAGGGCTCCTGATGGAGGCGTCGCTCAATAAATCGTCGACACTCCCCTGCAGTCCTTAATTAACGCCTGTCTAATTTATTCTGGTTTATTAACAAGAGTGTTATCACTTAATTTATATTGAGTCCCGGCTGCTTCATAATATTTTTATCTTTAGGCCGCCTAATTATGAAATTTCGGCGTCAACCGCCAGCCATAGGCGGTCTATAGGCTAACTCCGCACTGGACAACGCTAGTTAACATGACTTCAGGAAAATACAGGGTTATTAACTTCTATTATTAACAGAATGTGCAAAATTCTAACATTCATTATTATTAATTAGTTTAATCTAAAGCCTCTTCTCTAAGTTAAAACTGGTCATTATACGATAGTGTACACTTAATAGACGTTGATCCAAGGCAGCCAGCTTTCAGGCAGGTGGCTTACAGCTTTTCATCTCATCCCCTGCATGCATCGACACAACTAGAGATTTTTACAATGCTAGGAATTCGCAAGAGCAGGCGAAATATTCACAAACACTGATCTCTGGCCGAAGGAGACTCGAACCTACGAACCTCATGACAAGGTGCGAATTCCTAGCACATATATATATATATATATATATATATATATATATATATATATATATATATATATATATATATATATATAATGTCGTGCCGATTAGGTAAAACTTGCTATTTTGGATTAAATAGCAACGCTCTTCTTGCCATATAAGACAAGTGAAAATTTGTGTATGCAATAATTTCGCAAAAATCATTCTGAACCTAACGAAAAAATATATTTCATTGTGTTTGTTTATTATTAAATTAATGTTAACGTATCTAAAATATATTTATTTGGGTTAGGCTAAATTAAATTGCGCTTGTTGTAATAAGGTTAGGTAGGTTTTCAAAGTTTCTCTTGGTACAAAATTATAAATTCTTACATTAACATAAATGAAAAAATATATCTTTAAACGTATAAGAAAATTTTAGAAAGGACTTAATTTTAAATGAGTTCTTGCTAATTGACCAGTTTTACCTAATCGGCACGACATATATATATATATATATATATATATATATATATATATATATATATATATATATATATATATATATATATATATATATATATATATATATATATATATATATGTGGGGAGAAATAAATGGGATTAAGTCAGGAGTATCTGAGAGAGTTAGAGCTAAGGAAGGGGTAGCAATAATGTTGAAGGATCAGTTATGGAAGGAAAAGAGGGAATATAAATGTGTAAATTCAAGGATTATGTGGATTAAAATAAGGGTCGGATGCGAAAAGTGGGTCATAATAAGCGTGTATGCACCTGGAGAAGAGAGGAGTGTAGAGGAGAGAGAGAGATTTTGGGAGATGTTAAGCGAATGTATAGGAACTTTTGAACCAAATGAGAGAGTAATTGTGGTAGGGGACCTAAATGCTAAAGTGGGAGAAACATGCAGAGAGGGTGTAGTAGGTAAGTTTGGGGTGCCAGGTGTAAATGATAATGGGAGCCCTTTGATTGAACTTTGTATAGAAAGGGGTTTAGTTATAGGTAATACATATTTTAAGAAAAAGAGGATAAATAAGTATACAAGATATGATGTAGGGCGTAATGACAGTAGTTTGTTGGACTATGTATTGATAGATAAAAGACTGTTGAGTAGACTTCAGGATGTACATGTTTATAGAGGGGCTACAGATATATCAGATCACTTTTTAGTTATAGCTACAGTGGGAGTAAAAGGTAGATGGGATACAAGGAAAATAGAATCAGTAAGTAAAAGAGAGGTGAAGGTTTATAAACTAAAAGAGGAGGCAGTTAGGGTAAGATATAAACAACTATTGGAGGATAGATGGGCTAGTGAGAGTGTAGGCAATGGGGTCGAAAATGTATGGGGTAGATTTAAAAATGTAGTGTTAGAGTGTTCAGCAGAAGTTTGTGGTTACAGGCGAGTGGGTGCGGAGGGAAGAGGAGCGATTGGTGGAATGATGATGTAAAGAGAGTAGTAAGGGAGAAAAAGTTAGCATATGAGAGGTTTTTACAAAGTAGAAGTGATGCAAGGAGGGAAGAGTATATGGAGAGAAAAAGAGAGGTTAAAAGAGTGGTGAAGCAATGTAAAAGAGAGCAGATGAGAGAGTGGGTGAGATGTTATCAGCAAATTTTGTTGAAAATAAGAAAAAGTTTTGGAATGAGATTAATAAGTTGAGGAAGCCTAGAGAACAAATGGATTTGACAGTTAAAAATAGGAGAGGAGAGTTATTAAATGGAGAGTTAGAGGTATCGGGAAGATGGAGAGAATATTTTGAGGATTTGTTAAATGTTGATGAAGACAGGGAAGCTGTGATTTCTGTGTAGGGCAAGGAGGAATAACATCTTGTAGGAGTGTGGAAGAGCCAGTTGTGGGTGTAGGGAAGTTCGTGAGGCAGTGGGTAGAATGAAAGGGGTAAGGCAGCTGGGATTGATGGGATAAAGATAGAAATGTTAAAAGCAGGTGGGGATATAATTTTGGAGTGGTTGGTGCTATTATTTAATAAATGTATGGAAGAGGGTAAGGTACCTAGGGATTGGCAGAGAGCGTGTATTGTTCCTTTGTATAAAGGCAAAGGGGACAAAAGAGAGTGCAAAAATTATAGGGAATAAGTCTGTTGAGTGTACCTGGTAAAGTGTATGGTAGAGTTATTATTGAAAGAATTAAGAGTAAAACAGAAAGCAGGATAGCAGATGAACAAGGGGCTTTAGGAAAGGTAGGGGTGTGTAGACCAAGTGTTTACAGTGAAACATATAGGTGAACAGTATTTGGATAAGGGTAAAGATGTTTTGTGGCATTTATGGATTTGGAAAAGGCGTATGATAGGGTAGATAGGGGGCAATGTGGCAGATGTTGCAGGTGTATGGAATAGGAGGAAGGTTACTGAAAGCAGTGAAGAGTTTTTATGAGGATAGTGAGGCTCAGGTTAGAGTGTGTAGGAGGGAAGGGGACTATTTCCCAGTAAAAGTGGGCCTTAGACAAGGATGTGTGATGTCACCGTGGTTGTTCAATATATTTATAGATGGGGTTGTAAGAGAAGTGAATGCGAGGGTCTTGGCAAGAGGTGTTGGGCTAAAAGATAAAGAAGCAAATACAAAGTGGGAGTTGTCACAGTTGCTTTTTGCTGATGACACTGTGCTTTTGGGAGATTCTGAAGAGAAGCTGCAGAGGTTGGTAGATGAATTTGGTAGGGTGTGAAAAAGAAGAAAATTGAAAGTGAATATAGGAAAGAGTAAGGTGATGAGGATAACAAAAAGAATAGGTGACGAAAGATTGGATATCAGATTGGAGGAGAGAGTATGGAGGAGGTGAATGTATTCAGATATTTGGGAGTGGACATGTCGGCGGATGGGTCTATGAAGGATGAGGTGAATCATAGAATTGATGAGGGAAAAGGGTGAGTGGAGCACTTCGGAGTCTGTGGAGACAAAGAACCTTGTCCATGGAAGTAAAGAGGGAATGTATGAGAGTATAGTTATACCAACGCTCTTATATGGGTGTGAAGCATGGGTGATGAATGTTGCAACGAGGAGAAGGCTGGAGGCAGTGGAGATGTCATGTCTGAGGTCAATGTGTGGTGTGAATATAATGCAGAGAATTCGGAGTTTGGAAATTAGGAGGAGGTGCGGGATTACCAAAACGATTGTCCAGAGAGCTGAGGAGGGGTTGTTGAGGTGGTTTGGACATGTAGAGAGAATGGAACGAGACAGAGTGACTTCGAGAGTGTATAAATCTGTAGTGGAGGGAAGGCGGGGTAGGGGTCGGCCTAGGAAAGGTTGGAGGGAGGGGGTAAAGGAAGTTTTGTGTGCGAGGGGCTTGGATTTCCAGCAAGCATGTGTGAGCGTATTTGATAGGAGTGAATGGAGGCATATGGTTTTAATACTTGACGTGCTGTTGGAGTGTGAGCAAAGTAACATTTATGAAGGGATTCAGGGAAACCGGCAGGCCGGACTTGAGTTCTGGAGATGGGAAGTACAGTGCCGGCACTCTGAAGGAGGGGTGTAAATGTTGCAGTTTTATAACTGTAGTGTAAAGCACCCTTCTGGCAAGACAGTGATGGAGTGAATGATGATGAAAGTTTTTCTTTTCGGGCCACCCTGCCTTGGTGGGAATCGGCCGATGTGTTAATAAAAAAAAAAAAAATATATTAAAATATATATATATATATATATATATATATATATATATATATATATAATGTCGTGCCGATTAGGTAAAACTTGCTATTTTGGATTAAATAGCAACGCTCTTCTTGCCATATAAGACAAGTGAAAATTTGTGTATGCAATAATTTCGCAAAAATCATTCTGAACCTAACGAAAAAAATATATTTCATTGTGTTTGTTTATTATTAAATTAATGTTAACGTATCTAAAATATATTTATTTGGGTTAGGCTAAATTAAATTGCGCTTGTTGTAATAAGGTTAGGTAGGTTTTCAAAGTTTCTCTTGGTACAAAATTATAAATTCTTACATTAACATAAATGAAAAAAAATATATCTTTAAACGTATAAGAGAAAATTTTAGAAAGGACTTAATTTTAAATGAGTTCTTGCTAATTGACCAGTTTTACCTAATCGGCACGACATATATATATATATATATATATATATATATATATATATATATATATATATATATATATGTCGTGCCGATTAGGTAAAACTGATCAATTAGCAAGAACTCATCTAAAATTAAGTCCTTTCTAAAATTTTTCTTATACGTTTAAAGATATATTTTTCATTTATGTTAATGTAAGAATTTATAATTTTGTACCATGAGAAACTTTGAAACCTACCTAACCTATTACAACAAGCTCAATTTAATTCAGCCTAACCTAACTAAATATATTTTAGATACGTTAACATTAATTTAATAATAAACAAACACAATGAAATATATTTTTTCGTTATGTTCAGAATGAGTTTGGCGAAATTATTGCATACACAAATTTTCACTTGTCTTATATGGCAAGAAGAGCGTTGCTATTTAAGCCAAAATCGCAAGTTTTACCTAATCGGCACGACATATATATATATATATATATATATATATATATATATATATATATATATATATATATATATATATATATATATATATATATATATATATGTCGTGCCGATTAGGTAAACTTGCAGATTTTGCTTAAATACAACGCTCACCTTCATATAAGACAAGTGAAAATTTGTATGCATAATTTCGCCAAAATCATTGTGAACATAACGAAAAATATATTTCATTGTGTTTGTTTATTATTAAATTAATGTTAACGTATCTAAAATATATTTAGTTGGGTTAGACTAAATTAAATTGCGCTTGTTGTAATAAGGTTAGGTAGGTTTTCAAAGTTTCTCTTGGTACAAAATTATAAATTCTTACATTAACATATATGAAAAAAATATATCTTTAAACGTATAAGAGATAATTTTAGAAAGGACTTAATTTTAGATGAGTTCTTGCTAATTGACCAGTTTTACCTAATCGGCACGACATATATATATATATATATATATATATATATATATATATATATATATATATATATATATATATATATATATATATATATATATATATATATATATATATATATATATATATATATATATAATAAACAAACACAATGAAATATATTTTTTCGTTATGTTCAGAATGATTTTGGGAAATTATTGCATACACAAATTTTCACTTGTCTTATATGGCAAGGTGAGCGTGCTATTTAAGCCAAAATAGCAAGTTTTACCTAATCGGCACGACATATCATATATATATATATATATATATATATATATATATATATATATATATATATATATATATATATATATATATATATATATATATGTCGTGCCGATTAGGTAAAACTGGTCAATTAGCAAGAACTCTTCTAAAATTAAGTCCTTTCTAAAATTTTCTCTTATACGTTTAAAGATATATTTTTTCATTTATGTTAATGTAAGAATTTATAATTTTGTACCAAGAGAAACTTTGAAAACCTACCTAACCTTATTATAACAAGCGCAATTTAATTTAGCCTAACCCAACTAAATATATTTTAGATACGTTAACATTAATTTAATAATAAACAAGCACAAAGAAATATATTTTTTTTCGTTATGTTCAGAATGATTATGGCGAAATTATTGCATACACAAATTTTCACTTGTCTTATATGGCAAGGTGAGCGTTGCTATTTAAGCCAAAATCGCAAGTTTTACCTAATCGGCACGACATATATATATATATATATATATATATATATATATATATATATATATATATATATATATATATATATATATATATATATATATATATATATATATATATATATATATATATATATATATATATATTTTACCAGAATATATATAACGCTTCACTTCACTCAACAAATTAATTTTCATTAGTTGAATCTCCCTTATGTTGCAGGTTATTTGCTCATGTGTTCTTAAATAGTTCATGGTTTTTGTAACTATGACAACGGAGAGAACTGCTTTTAAAAATATAATTTGTTGCTTATTGTACAAATATATTTTTGTTAGAAACGTATGGTATTATATTTAAGTAGCTTTTTAATATAATATATTGTAAACTATTATTTTTTGGGTATATATTTTATTAGTGAACAGTATTTAGATAAAGGTAGAGAAGTTTTTATTGCATTTATGGATTTAGAAAAGGCATATGATAGAGTATATAGGGAAGCAATGTGGCAAATGTTGCAAGTCTATGGAATAGGTAGTAAGTTACTGAAGGCTGTAAAGAGTTTTTATGAGGATAGTGAGGCTCAGGTTAGGGTGTGTAGGAGAGAGGGAGATTACTTCCCGGTAAAAGTAGGTCTTAGACAGGGATGTGTAATGTCACCATGGTTGTTTAATATATTTATAGATGGGGTTGTAAAAGAAGTAAATGCTAGGGTGTTGGGGAGAGGGGTGGGATTAAATTATGGAGAATTAAATGCAAATGGGAGTTGACACAGTTACTTTTTGCTGATGATACTGTGCTTATGGGAGATTCTAAAGAAAAGTTGCAAAGGTTAGTGGACGAGTTTGGGAGTGTGTGTAAAGGTAGAAAGTTAAAAATGAACATAGATAAGAGTAAGGTGATGAGGGTATCAAACGATTTAAATAAATAAAAATTGGATATCACATTGGAGAGAGGGATTATGGAAGAAGTAAATGTTTTCAGATATTTGGGAGTTGACGTCTCAGCGGATGGGTTTATGAAGGATGAGGTTAACCATAGAATTGATGAAGGAAAAAAGGTGAGTGGTGCATTGAGGTATCTGTGGCGACAAAAAACGTTATCCATGGAGGCAAAGAAGGGAATGTATGAAAGTATAGTGGTACCATCACTCTTATATGGGTGTGAAGCATGGGTTGCAAATGCTGCAGCGAGGAGGAGGCTGGAGGCAGTGGAGATGTCCTGTCTAAGGGCAATGTGTGATGTAAATATTATGCAGAAAATTCGGAATGTGGAAATTAGGAGAAGGTGTGGAGTTACTAAAAGTATTTGTCAGAGGGCTAAAGAGGGGTTGTTGAGGTGGTTGGGTCATTTAGAGAGAATGGATCAAAGTAGAATGACTTGGAGAGCGTATAAATCTGTAGGGGAAGGAAGGCGGGGTAGGGGTCGTCCTAGAAAAGGTTGGAGGGGAAGGGGTAAAGGAGGTATTGTGGGCGAGGGCTTGGACTTCCAGCAAGCATGTGTGAGCGTGTTAGATAGGAGTGAATGGAGACGAATGGTTTTTGGGACATGACGATCTGTTGGAGTGTGAGCAGGGTAACATTTTGTGAAGGGATTCAGGGAAACCAGTTAATTGATTTAGTTGGACTTGAGTCCTGGAAATGGGAAGTACAATGCCTGCACTTTAAAGGAGGGGTCTGGGATAGTGACAGCTGGGAGGGACTATTCTCAGCTGTCGTATCTGAGCTCCTCTGCAAAGACAGTGATTATGTATGAGTGTGGTGAAAGTGTTAAATGATGATGAAAGTATTTTCTTTTTGGGGATTTTCTTTCTTTTTGGGTCACCCTGCCTCGGTGGGAGACGGCCTTGTTGAAAAAAAAAAAAAAAAAAATATTTTATTAGTGAAATTTGGTTAATATGTTATATTGTGTTGTTAAAACCTTTGCTGAGTGAGACGCTGAGGTTGTTTTATATGACGTTAAACTCTATTAAAATACACTAATATCTCGCACATAGAAGGTTGAAACTTATCACAACGTTTCGGTCCGATTTAGATCGCTAACTTGTTAACTGGGGAAGTCGGATCGAAACGTCGTCATGGGTTTTATTCTCCTTTGCGCTGGTTGTTTGTGTATATAGTTCCAGTCACGGTTTTGTGCTTTCTTTTATTCGTTTCTTTGTTTTTTTCCTGCGTTTCTCTCACGCCCTCTCTTCTGTCTCTTCTCCCTGATCTTACCTCCTCCCTTCTTCTTGTCTCCTCTTCCACCCATATTCATGCCTCTTTCTTTCTCCATTTTAATAGCTGTCTTGTCCCTCACTCATTATTTCTGCCTCCTCCTCCCTAACTCTCCCTCCTACCTCGCCTTTCCTACCTCATTCCTGCCTCCTCACTCTAATTTTTACCTCCTTTCTGATTCTTATTCCTGCCTCATCACTCTATTTTTTTCATTATTATATTCTTCCTGCCTTCTCCACTTCTTCCCCCCTTCCTCATCCCTGCCTCCTCTCTCACTTCTTCCTGCCTCCTCCCTCACTGTCACTTCTGCCTCCTTCCTTCCACAGTCCTTATTTCTTTCTCACCCTCATTTTTGTCTCTTCATTTAAGGTTTCTCCTTCCCTTTTCTTTTCTGCCTACCACTTCACTCATCATCAATGCCTCATTTCACCCTCCTCATTCCTGCCTCTTTCCTCCTTCCGCCTCCCTGCCTCCTCCTTCATCATATCTACCTACCTCTTCAATCATCATTAATGCCTCCTTTCTCCCTCCCTTCTCACTTCTGCTTTCTCCGCCTTCTGTCTTTATTTTAGCGTTTTCTCTAACTACCCATAAGGGTTGAAAGAAACAGTACACGGAACTATTCACAAATAAGCTACACATGGGTAAGAGTGGAGGTAGAAACATATCGACTTGCTTTCCCAGTGGGAGAGGGAAAGTGGAGAAGTAGATGCTTCCCCAGTGGGAGAGGGAAAGTGGTGCAGTAGATGCTTCCCCAGTGGGAGAGGGAAAGTGGAGAAGTAGATGCTTCCCCAGTGGGAGAGGGAAAGTGGAGAAGTAGATGCTTCCCCAGTGGGAGAGGGAAAGTGGAACAGTAGATGCTTCCCCAGTGGGAGAGGGAAAGTGGAGCAGTAGATGCTTCCCCAGTGGGAGAGGGAAAGTGGAACAATAGATGCTTCCCCAGTGGGAGAGGGAAAGTGGAGCAGTAGATGCTTCCCCAGTGGGTGAGAGAAAGTGGAGCAGTAGATGCTTCCCCAGTGGGAGAGGGAAAGTGGAGCAGTAGATGCTTCCCCAGTGGGAGAGGGAAAGTGGTGCAGTAGATGCTTCCCCAGTGGGAGAGGGAAAGTGGTGCAGTAGATGCTTCCCAGTGGGAGAGGGAAAGTGGAGCAGTAGATGCTTCCCCAGTGGGAGAGGGAAAGTGGTGCAGTAGATGCTTCCCCAGTGGGAGAGGGAAAGTGGTGCAGTAGATGCTTCCCCAGTGGGAGAGGGAAAGTAGTGCAGTAGATGCTTCCCCAGTGGGAGAGGGAAAGTGGTGCAGTAGATGCTTCCCCAGTGGGAGAGGGAAAGTGGTGCAGTAGATGCTTCCCCAGTGGAAGAGGGAAAGTGGTGCAGTAGATGCTTCCCCAGTGGGAGAGGGAAAGTGGTGCAGTAGATGCTTCCCCAGTGGGAGAGGGAAAGTGGTGCAGTAGATGCTTCCCAAGTGGGAGAGGGAAAGTGGTGCAGTAGATGCTTCCCCAGTGGGAGAGGGAAAGTAGTGCAGTAGATGCTTCCCCAGTGGGAGAGGGAAAGTGGTGCAGTAGATGCTTAAACAGTGGGAGAGGGAAAGTGAAGCAGTAGATGCTTCCCCAGTGGGAGAGGGAAAATGGAGAAGTAGATGCTTCCCCAGTGGGAGAGGGAAAGTGGAGAAGTAGATGCTTCCCAGTGGGAGAGGGAAAGTGGAGCAGTAGATGCTTCCCCAGTGGGAGAGGGAAAGTGGAGCAGTAGATGCTTCCCCAGTGGGAGAGGAAAGTGGAGCAGTAGATGCTTCCCCAGTGGGAGAGGGAAAGTGGAGAAGTAGATGCTTCCCCAGTGGAGAGGGAAAGTGGTGCAGTAGATGCTTCCCCAGTGGGAGAGGGAAAGTGGTGCAGTAGATGCTTCCCAGTGGGAGAGGGAAAGTGGAGCAGTAGATGCTTCCCCAGTGGGAGAGGGAAAGTGGAGCAGTAGATGCTTCCCCAGTAGGAGAGGAAAGTGGAGAAGTAGATGCTTCCCAGTGGGAGAGGAAAGTGGTGCAGTAGATGCTTCCCCAGTATGAGAGGGAAAGTGGAGCAGTAGATGCTTCCCCAGTGGGAGAGGGAAAGTGGAGCAGTAGATGCTTCCCCAGTGGGAGAGTGGTAGTGTCCAGTGGAGAGAATGGTGCAGTAGATGCTTCCCCAGTGGGAGAGGGAAAGTGGAGCAGTAGATGCTTCCCCAGTGGGAGAGGGAAAGTGGAGCAGTAGATGCTTCCCCAGTGGGAGAGGGAAAGTGGTGCAGTAGATGCTTCCCCAGTGGGAGAGGGAAAGTGGTGCAGTAGATGCTTCCCCAGTGGGAGAGGGAAAGTAGTGCAGTAGATGCTTCCCCAGTGGGAGAGGGAAAGTGGTGCAGTAGATGCTTCCCCAGTGGGAGAGGGAAAGTGGAGCAGTAGATGCTTCCCCAGTGGGAGAGGGAAAGTGGAGAAGTAGATGCTTCCCCAGTGGGAGAGGGAAAGTGGAGAAGTAGATGCTTCCCCAGTGGGAGAGGGAAAGTGGAGCAGTAGATGCTTCCCCAGTGGGAGAGGGAAAGTGGAGCAGTAGATGCTTCCCCAGTGGGAGAGGGAAAGTGGAGCAGTAGATGCTTCCCCAGTGGGAGAGGGAAAGTGGAGAAGTAGATGCTTCCCCAGTGGGAGAGGGAAAGTGGTGCAGTAGATGCTTCCCCAGTGGGAGAGGGAAAGTGGAGCAGTAGATGCTTCCCCAGTGGGAGAGGGAAAGTGGTGCAGTAGATGCTTCCCCAGTGGGAGAGGAAAAGTGGTACAGTAGATGCTTCCCCAGTGGGAGAGGGAAAGTGGAGCAGTAGATGCTTCCCCAGTGGGAGAGGGAAAGTGGAGCAGTAGATGCTTCCCCAATGGGAGAGGGAAAGTGGAGAAGTAGATGCTTCCCCAGTGGGAGAGGAAAAGTGGTGCAGTAGATGCTTCCCAGTGGGAGATGGAAAGTGGAGCAGTAGATGCTTCCCCAGTGGGAGAGGGAAAGTGGAGCAGTAGATGCTTCCCAGTGGGAGAGGGAAAGTGGTGCAGTAGATGCTTCCCAGTGGGAGAGGGAAAGTGGAGCAGTAGATGCTTCCCAGTGGGAGAGGGAAAGTTGAGCAGTAGATGCTTCCCCAGTGGGAGAGGGAAAGTGGTGCAGTAGATGCTTCCCCAGTGGGAGAGGGAAAGTGTTGCAGTAGATGCTTCCCCAGTGGGAGAGGGAAAGTAGTGCAGTAGATGCTTCCCCAGTGGGAGAGGGAAAGTGGTGCAATAGATGCTTCCCCAGTGGGAGAGGGAAAGTGGAGCAGTAGATGCTTCCCCAGTGGGAGAGGGAAAGTGGAGAAGTAGATGCTTCCCCAGTGGGAGAGGGAAAGTGGAGAAGTAGATGCTTCCCCAGTGGGAGAGGGAAAGTGGAGCAGTAGATGCTTCCCAGTGGGAGAGGGAAAGTGGAGCAGTAGATGCTTCCCCAGTGGGAGAGGGAAAGTGGAGAAGTAGATGCTTCCCCAGTGGGAGAGGGAAAGTGGTGCTGTAGATGCTTCCCAGTGGGAGAGGGAAAGTGGAGCAGTAGATGCTTCCCAGTGGGAGAGGGAAAGTGGTGCAGTAGATGCTTCCCCAGTGGGAGAGGGAAAGTGGTGCAGTAGATGCTTCCCCAGTGGGAGAGGGAAAGTGGAGCAGTAGATGCTTCCCCAGTGGGAGAGGGAAAGTGGAGCAGTAGATGCTTCCCCAGTGGGAGAGGGAAAGTAGTGCAGTAGATGCTTCCCCAGTGGGAGAGGGAAAGTGGTGCAGTAGATGCTTCCCCAGTGGGAGAGGGAAAGTGGAGCAGTAGATGCTTCCCCAGTGGGAGAGGGAAAGTGGAGAAGTAGATGCTTCCCCAGTGGGAGAGGGAAAGTGGAGAAGTAGATGCTTCCCCAGTGGGAGAGGGAAAGTGGAGCAGTAGATGCTTCCCCAGTGGGAGAGGGAAAGTGGAGCAGTAGATGCTTCCCCAGTGGGAGAGGGAAAGTGGAGCAGTAGATGCTTCCCCAGTGGGAGAGGGAAAGTGGAGAAGTAGATGCTTCCCCAGTGGGAGAGGGAAAGTGGTGCTGTAGATGCTTCCCCAGTGGGAGAGGGAAAGTGGAGCAGTAGATGCTTCCCCAGTGGGATAGGGAAAGTGGAGCAGTAGATGCTTCCCCAGTGGGAGAGGGAAAGTGGTGCAGTAGATGCTTCCCCAGTGGGAGAGGGAAAGTGAAGCAGTATATGCTTCCCCAGTGGGAGAGGGAAAGTGGAGCAGTAGATGCTTCCCCAGTGGGAGAGGGAAAGTGGTGCAGTAGATGCTTCCCCAGTGGGAGAGGGAGGGAAAGTGGTGCAGTAGATGCTTCCCCAGTGGGAGAGGGAAAGTGGTGCAGTAGATGCTTCCCCAGTGGGTGAGGGAAAGTGGAGCAGTAGATGCTTCCCCAGTGGGAGAGGGAAAGTGGAGCAGGAGATGCTTCCCCAGTGGGAGAGGGAAAGTGGAGCAGTAGATGGTTCCCCAGTGGGAGAGGGAAAGTGGAGCAGTAGATGGACTAGACACCAAAAGCACCAGTGGCATATATCTACGAAGTGAATAAGGTTGACGAAGTTTAATTATGCTATCTAGTGGAGAAAGTTGTGTAATTAAAATTTTGTAAATTAGAAAAATAGGTAAGACAAAGTACAAGAAGTGTATCAGAAGTTGGTTTAAGAGAGAAGAAAGTACGCATATCACAGAAGTAAATAGAGCTTATTTAAAATAAAAGGATAACAAAGGAGAGAGAAAAACGAAAAATCATAAGAGTTGCTGAATGCACGAAGAATCAAGAGCTTTTCTCTTGACTGATGGACAACAATAAAAATTTAATCCTGCCACAGAACAGAAAACATGGACTTGTAGAAACCATACCACGGGTGGGGTTAAAGCCCACGGGTTCTAACCCCACCCGTGGTATGGTTTATTTGCAATCGTGTCATTACGATTTCGTGAGTCATGGACATCTAGGAAAGGAAGTAGGGAGTTAGATTCCTCATTCCCCTATGAACTTGATAGACGGAGGCAATATTGTGACGAGCATCAGAGTCTGGTAGAGTCATGTGGCCAGATATTATCCACACAGCGATGCTCAAGAGAAGGACGTACACTAACAGTGAGAAATAGAACAGTATCTAAATATTCTATATAAAAGACATCAAGAAGAAGGGATAGAGAAAGAAGCAAGTCAGAATCAGAGACGCATCTCCTTTACTTCGCATTCTTGCGTTATTCCTCATCCACTGCCTCCTTCCTCACTTTTCATTTCTGTCTCTTCTTTACCCTCCTCATTTTCGCCTCCTCCTCCTCCTCCTAATTTCTACCTTCTTAATCACCCACATTCCTGCCTCCTGTTCTCTCACTGTATCTGGATCATCATTATCGCTTTCTCAATCCAGCTTCCTCCTTATATCTTCGTCTCTCTCCCATCTGTCGCACTCATATCTCTAAATGTTCCTTTGTTCCTGTCTTCTCTCTCTTACTAGATCCTATCTAGCGCCTCTTTTATCTTCCTCTCGCCTCCAGCCTCGCAGGAGCTCCTATTTATCTTCGTCTCTCTTTCTTGCTTCATATCTAAGCTTCTTTCTCAGATGTTTCTCATGTTTTTCCCTCCTTTCTGCCTCGTTTGTGTTATCTAAATTCTTACCCTGGTTCTTTCTCTCAGTTACACCTGTATCTATCTTATTTTTTTCTCTCTTCTACCTCTGCTTTTCTCTCATTTTCTCAATTCTGTATTTACCTATCTCTTATTATATATCTTCAAATTTCGCTTATTTTATATTCCCTTACTTATTCCTTTACGCCTCATTTATTTCTTCATTTCTTTCATTTTCAAAATTCTTTGTTCACATCTTTCTCATTCTCTCACGTGTAATTAACAACTCTCTCATTTACTGTTTTTTTTAACTCCTCATTTTCTAACTTCAACCTTACCCTCACTCCCTCAGTCTTTCACATCCCTTTCATTCTCTCACATTCATCAATCCATCTATTCTTCCCATTTCTCTCCCCTCCTTACCAACATTTTTTTGTTTGTTTCTGCTAACTGCTTTCTAATTCTTCAGTAATGCTTTCTCCCAGGTCTCACTCCTCGTGTCCCTTCCTCCCCTATCCTACACTTCTATTTCCGACCCAGGTGTCCTGCTCATACCCTTATTATACGGTGTCCTCCCCCTCTGTGTTCTACTCTCCCATTACCAACCCTGTTCATCCATATGACACAAATCTCACGTTTCCTCTTTGCATCGTTTTTCATTCTCTCCAAGTTACCTTTTAACTTAAAAATCTTATATCTACATTATAAATATATATATATATATTATTGCATTCACGAACAGTGGTATTGATCAATAACTCATGCGATTAGCTATAGATAAGGATTCAACTCAGTTCTTGTGCATTCGACGAAACACATGATGTCTAAACTCACGGATAGCCAAATCAACCACCGAATTACCACCTCAGCAGAGCCAGTGTTTTACTGGCAAACCTTAGTCCTGATCCCGTAAAACACCTGCCTGCAGGCTGATCAGGTGTTTCGGAGGTCCTTGGTTAGAGTCATGCTTCTGCTCACCATGAGAGCTGCTATAGGCCAAAACAACATAGGTTCGAGTCCTTGGCTAGTCACAGTGTTGTTATATATATATATATATATATATATATATATATATATATATATATATATATATATATATATATATATATATATATATATATATATATATATATATAGTAGTCAGCAGCATTCGAACCTACTACAGGAAGACTGGCAAGTTTCCCAAGTGACCCTCTAGACCACTCGGCCACAAATGCCTCAAAAGCTGGGCAGTCTGATTTACAAGTCATGTTTCTTTTCAGCCCGGGCAAATCAGTGGTCCTCAAACATCACTTCAAGCTAAAATGCCGGGAGCAAGGGGCTAGTAACCCCCTTTTGCTGTATTAATTACTAAATGTAAAATGAAGAAAAACTTTGCATTTCTTTTTTTCGGGTCACCCTGAGTTGGTGGGAGACGGCTGTTAACAAAAGTAATCCTTATAAATATTTAGCGTTTTTTTACATAGCAACAAACCTACCTTTCCTCAGTCATCATCTTCATTTGATTCCTCAATTAATCCTTCACGTCACAATGCTTCCCGAATATACTCTTAGCCCCTGGTAGGTCTGTTTGAGCCTTAATAAAACCCACTTTGTGGGCGAGAAACGTTGTCAATAACGGGGCGCATTATGCTGCCTTTCTGTCTCTTTTTCCATCGTGTCGGTATTTAATATCATTGGATTTGTGAAGGTATTGCTTCTTAAGGACTTGCCTTGTATGGGCCAGTAGGCCTTCTGCAGTGTTCCTCCATTCTTATGTTCTTATATCACGAAAAGGTAATGCTTTTCAAGGACTCCAAGATAATCTATGTTTTTCAAAGGTATTGGCATGTGTAATTAATAGAAAGGCATTTCACGGAAAGGTAATATTTGTAGTTAAGTTTATCCAAACAATGCATTTCAAGATAGATCTTGTGAAAATTGTGTTTCAAGGAAGTGTTTCACTGTAAAACACGCAAAAGTAATGTGTTTTCGAGAGAATATTCTCAGAACTTGATTGGGATTGAAGAATGTGTTTATAGTGACAAAATCATCAAGGGATGAATTTTGTTTTCGAAGATATATGTCTCACCAATAGGCATTAAGTGTTTCAGTGTGATTCAAGTGAGCGATCGTGGATGGTAAAAAGGTGATGAAAGATGAAAGAGAGATATTTATAGGGAGTGTCTCAGGTCAGAGTGTTTCAGGTCAGAGTGTTTCAGGTCAGTGGTTTTGTAAAAGTAACGTGATTTCAATATTTTTTTTGTAAGATCTACATCCTGCTAGTTTTTCTATATGCTGTCATTGCTCCAGTTAAGTTATTTTACTCTTAATGGATATTTTTACCTTATTAGTTTCCCATCAACATTGTCTCAATGCAAGTGTTATATCATCACTAAGTGTGGGAACACCATTGTCTCATAACAAGTGTTACATTATCACCAGGTGTGGTAACAATAAGTGTTACATCACCAGGTATGGTAACAATAAGTGTTACATCACCAGGTATGGTAACAATAAGTGTTACATTATCACCAGGTGTGGTAACAATAAGTGTTACGTCACCAGGTATAGTAACAATAAGTGTTACATCACCAGGTATGGTAACAATAAGTGTTACATCACCAGGTATGGTAACAATAAGTGTTACATCACAATGTGTGGTAACAATAAGTGTTACATCACCATGTGTGGTAACAATAAGTGTTACATCACCATGTCTGGTAACAATAAGTGTTACATCGCCATGTGTAACAATAAGTGTTACGTCACCAGGTGTGGTAACAATAAGTGTTACATCACCATGTGTGGTAACAATAAGTGTTACATCACCATGTGTGGTACCAATAAGTGTTACGTCACCAGGTGTGGTAACAATAAGTGTTACATCACCATGTGTGGTAACAATAAGTGTTACGTCACCAGTGTGGAAAATAAGTTACATCACCAGTGTGGTAGCAATAAGTGTTACATCACCATGTGTGGTACATAACGGTTACATCACCATGTGTCATGTGTTACATCACCATGTAACAATAAGTGTTACATCACCATGTGTGAACAAATTCATCATTTGGTAACATAGTGTTACATCACCATGTGTGGTAACAATAAGTGTTACGTCACCAGGTGTGGTAACAATAAGTGTTACATCACCATGTGTGGTAACAATAAGTGTTACATCACCATGTGTGGTAACAATAAGTGTTACATCACTATGTGTGGTAACAATAAGTGTTACATCACCAGGTGTGGTAACAATAAGTGTTACATCATATGTGGTAACAATAAGTGTTACATCACCATGTGTGGTAACAATAGCATCACAGTGTGGTAACAAGTGACATCACCATGTGGGTAACAATAAGTGTTACATCACCATGTGTAATAAGTGTTTCCAGTGTAACAATAAGTGTTACATCACCATGTGTGGTAACAATAAGTGTTACATCAGTGTAACATAAGTGTTACATCACCATGTGTGGTAACAATAAGTGTTACATCACCATGTGTGGTAACAATAAGTGTTACATCACCATGTGTGGTAACAATAAGTGTTACATCACCATGTGTGGTAACAATAAGTGTTATATCACCATGTGTGGTAACAATAAGTGTTACATCACCATGTGTGGTAACAATAAGTGTTACATCACCATGTGTGGTAACAATAAGTGTTACATCACCATGTGTGGTAACAATAGTGTTATAGACTGTGTACATATATCACCAGTGTGGTAACAATAAGTGTTACATCAATTAACAATAGTAAAGTGTAACAATAAGTGTTACATCACCATGTGTGGTAACAATAAGTGTTACATCACCATGTGTGGTAACAATAAGTGTTACATCACCATGTGTGGTAACAATAAGTACTACATGTGTACTAGTTCATCACCATGTGTGGTAACAATAAGTGTTACATCACCATGTGTAACAATAAGTGTATACATGTGTCAATAAGTTATCATGTGTGGTAACATATGCTATCACCATGTGTGGTAACAATAATGTTGATCCAGTGGTAACAAGTGTTACACACCATGTGTGGTAACAATAAGTGTTACATCACCATGTGTGGTAACAATAAGTGTTACATCACCATGTGTGTAACAATAAGTGTTACATCACCATGTGTGGTAACAATAATGTTACATCACCATGTGTGGTAACAATAAGTGTTACATCACCATGTGTGGTAACAATAAGTGTTACATCACCATGTGTGGTAACAATAAGTGTTAAGCACCATGTGTGGTAACAATAAGTGTTACATCACCATGTGTGGTAACAATAAGTGTTAAGCACCATGTGTGGTAACAATAAGTGTTACATCACCATGTGTGGTAACAATAAGTGTTACATCACCATGTGTGGTAACAATAAGTGTTATAGCACCATGTGTGGTAACAATAAGTGTTACATCACCATGTGTGGTAACAATAAGTGTTACATCACCATGTGTGGTAACAATAAGTGTTACATCACCATGTGTGGTAACAATAAGTGTTACATCACCATGTGTGGTAACAATAAGTGTTACATCACATGTGTGGTAACAATAAGTGTTATATCATCATGTGTGTAACAATAAGTGTAACACCATGGTAAAATAAGTGTTACATCATGTGGTAACAATAAGTGTTAAGTCACCATGTGTGGTAACAATAAGTGTTAATCATCCATGTGTGGTAACAATAAGTGTTAAACACCATGTGTGGTAACAATAAGTGTTACATCACCATGTGTGGTAACAATAAGTGTTATAGCACCATGTGTGGTAACAATAAGTGTTACATCACCATGTGTGGTAACAATAAGTGTTACATCACCATGTGTGGTAACAATAAGTGTTACATCACCATGTGTGGTAACAATAAGTGTTACATCACCATGTGTGGTAACAATAAGATTTACATCACCATGTGTGGTAACAATAAGTGTTACATCACCATGTGTGGTAACAATAAGTGTTATAGCATCATGTGTGGTAACAATAAGTGTTATAGCATCATGTGTGGTAACAATAAGTGCTATAGCATCATATGTGGTAACAATAAGTGTTACATCACCATGTGTGGTAACAATAAGTGTTACATCACCATGTGTGGTAACAATAAGTGTTACATCACCATGTGTGGTAACAATAAGTGTTACATCACCATGTGTGGTAACAATAAGTGTTACATCACCATGTGTGGTAACTTAAGTGTTATAGCATCATGTGTGGTAACAATAAGTGTTATAGCATCATGTGTGGTAACAATAAGTGTTATAGCATCATGTGGGGTAACAATAAGTGTTATAGCACCATGTGTGGTAACAATAAGTGTTATAGCATCATGTGTGGTAACAATAAGTGTTATAGCACCATTTGTGGTAACAATAAGTGTTATAGCGTCATGTGTGGTAACAATAAGTGTTATAGCACCATGTGTGGTAACAATAAGTGTTATAGCATCATGTGTGATAACAATAAGTGTTATTGCATCATGTGTGGTAACAATAAGTGTTATAGCATCATGTGTGGTAACAGTAAGTGTTATAGCATCATGTGTGGTAACAATAAGTATTATAGCACCATGTGTGGTAACAATAAGTGTTACATCACCATGTGTGGTAACAATAAGTGTTATAGCACCATGTGTGGTAACAATAAGTGTTACATCACCATGTGTGGTAACAATAAGTGTTACATCACCATATGTGGTAACAATAAGTGGTACATCACCATGTGTGGTAACAATAAGTGTTACATCACCATGTGTGGTAACAATAAGTGTTACATCACCATGTGTGGTAACAATAAGTGTTACATCACCATGTGTGGTAACAATAAGTGTTATAGCATCATGTGTGGTAACAATAAGTGTTATAGCATCATGTGTGGTAACAATAAGTGTCATAGCATCATGTGTGGTAACAATAAGTGTTATAGCATCATGTGTGGTAACAATAAGTGTTATAGCATCATGTGTGGTAACAATAAGTGTTACATCGCCATGTGTGGTAACAATAAGTGTTACATCACCATGTGTGGTAACAATAAGTGTTACATCACCATGTGTGGTAACAGTAAGTGTTACATCACCATGTGTGGTAACAATAAGTGTTATATCATCATGTGTGGTAACAATAAGTGTTATAGCATCATGTGTGGTAACAATAAGTGTTATAGCATCATGTGTGGTAACAATAAGTGTTATAGCATCATGTGTGGTAACAATAAGTGTTATAGCATCATGTGTGGTAACAATAAGTGTTACATCACTATATGTGGTAACAATAAGTGTTACATCACCATGTGTGGTAACAATAAGTGTTACATCACCATGTGTGGTAACAATAAGTGTTACATCACCATATGTGGTAACAATAAGTGTTACATCACCATGTGTGGTAACAATAAGTGTTACATCACCATGTGTGGTAACAATAAGTGTTATAGCATCATGTGTGGTAACAATAAGTGTTATAGCATCATGTGTGGTAACAATAAGTGTTATAGCATCATGTGTGGTAACAATATGTGTTATAGCACCATGCGTGGTAACAATAAGTGTTATAGCATCATGTGTGGTAACAATAAGTGTTATAGCACCATTTGTGGTAACAATAAGTGTTATAGCATCATGTGTGGTAACAATAAGTGTTATAGCACCATGTGTGGTAACAATAAGAGTTATAGCATCATGTGTGGTAACAATAAGTGTTATAGCATCATGTGTGGTAACAATAAGTGTTATAGCGTCATATGTGGTAACAATAAGAGTTCTATCATCACTATGTGTGGGAAAAACATCATAATTTTTAACATTTATTTTCCCTAGTCAATCATTTTTATCTGAAATACATACATAAAAGCTTATGGGTTCATGGGAAGATCCTTGTAAGTCCATAAGGTTCATGGGAAGATCCTTGTAAGTCCATAAGGTTCATGGGAAGATCCTTGTAAGTCCATAAGGTTCATGGGAAGATCCTTGTAAGTCCATAAGGTTCATGGGAAGATCCTTGTAAGTCCATTAGGTTCATGGGAAGATCCTTGTAAGTCCATAAGGTTCATGGGAAGATCCTTGTAAGTCCATAAATTCGCCCTCTTGACAATGCTTCATCTTTAAAAGGTATTTTTTGTCACTAGGAATTGAGACACACAAATCTTCTCGGAGTCTGATCTTGGGTTACACATCACATATTTATTGAGGAGGAGGTGCTGATTCACCGGGAATTCTCCCGGCCCGGGTCTTTACCAGATGGCGACCCGGCTCCGGCTCCTGGCGTGGGAGTGTCAGAGACCTATGTCTCCCATGGGAGGGGATACCCCTCATCGGCGGGACCAACTGGCCCCAGGCCTATCCACATTCCCCACCAGCACGAGGCATGGAGGTAGATAGATGCTAGGCCTCTCTGGTCTGCCACCTTCCCTAACGGGAAGAGCAGGCTTACGAGCTGCAGATGATAGCAAGCTCCAGCCTTGGCACCTACCCTGCCCTAGAAGGGCTGGGCATGGTGATCGACCATATTTATTGACTAATCCTACGACTGACAAAAAGAAATTTTTTCCCTTAATATCCTCCTGAACGTCTTTATAGAAATACACACAACTTTTTCTCTCTTACAGACTCGTGAGCACTGGCTCTTAGCTCGTAAATATAACTCACTTTTGCTTAAATGGTACATCTTTTTCCTACATTACATTGTAGTTATAAATTGGTATAATTAGGTAATATTTTAGAGCCACACATGTGCTTCATGATTATTTTATAAAGTAAAGGGATTTTATGTCGAGAACATTACGATAAATATATTCCAATTGAGAATCCATGATTTTTTTTTTCGTTTTGAAATTTCTCTCCATGTGCGGGTGTGATGACATTTGTGGATCAAAGAATATCTTTTTTGACGAAGAGTCATTGCAACTCTATTCATGACATAAAAATTTTGATTCATTAATAAATTCACCATTTCCTACAACTCTTTTTTTCCATTTTAATAGCAATACTTTCAGCTTTTTCTCATATTATTCAACTTACTATTCTCGCATTTCTTTCCACTAATTTTTCCCTCTACTTCCTAACAGATCTCAAAATCTTTCTTTGTTTATATACTAATCAATTATCACCTCCATGGTCAAGGATAAACAGCCTTCTTTCCACTAATTCCCTTCACAGTAATTTTCTTCATATACAAGCTTGTGTGTGAGGACACCATCTACAGAGAGCGCAACGGACAAGTGTAGCAGCAGCAACACACACAGGAAGAGGCATTCTTGAGTTTCCCCAGCACTCGGGCTTAATGCCCAAAGCAGGGGTGTGACTCCAAAAGGATCCTGTAGTGCTTGCTGCCTTTGCACCTTCTGATATCGTCTGCTGCTATACAGCTGTTATACACTTTGTGCCCAGTGTGGGCGGGGTTTGTGGCATCCCAAGGTGCCTAATTTCTCCCTCCGATCCCCGTGGTGGCGGGGAATGGGGCTAGGCCTGGGGACAGCTGGTTTCAAAAGACGAGGAGGCGGTAAATGTACCGTGTCTGAGACACTCTGAGACACTCCCTCGACGGGGAGCCAAGGCCAGACCACCTCTTGGAAAAGGCCCGGGCCGGGTGATTATACCGGCGAATCTACAACAGAATAGGACACCATCTACCTTCATGTTCTGTATTTTACTCTGCATTTCCCTCAGTCAAAACAAACTAAACCTTTCTCAAGGAAGATGTCTTGTCGACATCATCCAATATACGCAAATGTCATCCTTTTCTCATATACCTCACCCTATAATTTCCCAATACCACTAATTCCCTATAGTTGCCAAATACCGTTGTTCTTATTGAGGCCAAATACCACCTTTTCCCATAGTACCTACAGATACCACTGACCACCTTTTTCACTCATTTCTACAACTTATTTACCTTCTGCGTCATAACATGGGAAGGCATCATCAGATGAGCTTCAGATTTTCAACGCTGGTGTACAGTAACTAGGTGAATATCCATGAAAAAATTGACATAATGATGATCAAAGATGCGAAATCCATTCGCAGCATCCTGGAATGGCTTCATTAACTTTCAAAACCCTCTGCTGCTTGGCTTCAAATGTTCAGTAAAGGTGTTGGTGCTCATCAACAAATTTTATGAGCGTTAAACCACGTAAAGCTTAAATTATCAATTAAATTTAGAAATTTAGTATTTATATAATAACTAAAGAATGGCTCTTCTGCTCGGCTTTAAATACTTAAGTGCCGCTGTATTAATTCGAGGGGGTCTTTATAATAAATTTAAAATTCCTACATGCCCAACTCACAATTTTATGAATATTTTCTGAAAGTCGTCTTTTTTTTTTTTAAACTTATTAGAAGTCTGTATGTAATAAACAACGGAAAAAAAATTGAGAAATATTGAGAACCCGAATTTAAACAGCGTTTTTAAATTCCAAGAGTTTAGTGAGCTCTTAGAGAGTGTACGACTTACTGGGAAAACAGGAACATTGTAAGCTACAAGGTTCTTATCTTCCACTAACTTCCTTCAGAAAGTTTTATTCAAATGACTTCAAGTTTTCAACACTGTTCAAATACTACAAGGTGAAGGTTAAAATACTACAAGGTGAAGGTTCAAATACTACAAGGTGAAGGTTCAAATACTACAAGGTGAAGGTTAAAATACTACGAGGTGAAGGTTCAAATACTACAAGGTGAAGGTTAAAATACTACGAGGTGAAGGTTCAAATACTACGAGGTGAAGGTTCAAATACTACAAGGTGAAGGTTAAAATACTACGAGGTGAAGGTTCAAATACTACGAGGTGAAGGTTCAAATACTACAAGGTGAAGGTTAAAATACTACAAGGTGAAGGTTCAAATACTACAAGGTGAAGGTTAAAATACTACGAGGTGAAGGTTCAAATACTACAAGGTGAAGGTTAAAATACTACAAGGTGAAGGTTCAAATACTACAAGGTGAAGGTTCAAATACTACAAGGTGAAGGTTAAAATACTACGAGGTGAAGGTTCAAATACTACGAGGTGAAGGTTCAAATACTACAAGGTGAAGGTTCAAATACTGCAAGGTGAAGGTTCAAATACTACGAGGTGAAGGTTCGTGGAACAACTGACAAGTACAGATACTCTCTTGTATTTTATATAGATAGTTCGCAAATTTTAGTTTCCATTTGATACCTTTAAAAAGCCTTTACTGATCGGCTTCAGAATTTTAACACTGGTGTATCCTACTCAGAAGTTTGGTATTGTTAAAGGAATGCACTGGTGCCATTTAGCCACCTCTTTTCGAAATGGTATAGCATTATTTTAAATCATTGCCTTGACGCTGGTGAGGGGCTCTTGATCCAAAGAACTGGACTTATGCTCCAGTTTTTTGTATGGAATCACATCCCACAGACACTATGTAACTCTAATGGCTTCCCATTTTCCAATGAAAAAAATAAAAGATTTCTGAATGCATCAGTCTTTAATGACTGATACACACAAAAAGGCACAATACCGTGACTGGAACAATACACAAATAATCCACATATAGAAGAGAGGAGCGAAACGTCGTCGTAAGCTCCTCTCTTTTATATGCGGGTTATTTGTGTATTTAATGACTGAGTTTTCGTAAGAAATGGATGAAAGTTTTTTCGCTTATGTAGATGGACATTTTGATGGATTTAGCACAATAACTGGAGAATGCCACTTTCGGTCGACTTTGAATTTAGTGCTGGTGTGTTTTCCTCAAAGCTTCACATCAATTTTGGTTTAGTAAGTTTTAGTTAAGTACACAACGTAAAAAATTTATGCAGTGGTCTTAAGGACTCAGAGTTTTTATGTGCACATAAAACTTCATTATATAGATTTAACCAATGAAAACACTGTGGTTTATTTCTGATCCCAAGAGACATTCTCCAGTAATTATAATTACTCAGAAGCCAATTTGATTAATAAAATTAGCATATCAAAGCTTATATACTGGTAAATCTTGCAAGGAAAAAAGTTTGGATTTATTTTAGCCTTTGTTGGTTCTAATATGGCATGTTTTATGGAAGAAACCGGAAAAAATGAAATACTGGTGTTCTGAGTGTCTCATCCAATTGGCTTCACTTCCATCCTTGATAATGCAAATTCTGAGCGGTTTGCAACTTAGTGTGCCGGTGTATTTTAGGATATTTATCTCAGAGATAAAAGATTATTTCTTCAATTTGCTTTCAAAGTTGTTGTTCCTTAGTGGATTATTTTACTAAGTTTTGAAATGTGTATGTCCTATTTTGCCATTTTCACAGGTCTATATCAATACTTAATATTTGATGCAGGTGTCTTATTAATTTCGATGAGTTGATTTCATAAATGACGCTCAAATTTACTGATCAATTACAGTCTTCGTCAAATCGCCTACAAAGTATTATTGTCATTATCTCGTATCTTATGACAGGGCGCCAAATGAATGTGTGGAGGGAGAGAGAGAAGTTCTGAGGGAGAGAGGAAAAGGGGTTATAGGGCACTTCAGGAGGAACAAATCTGCTATTTGGCTATATGTTTCTACTGTGTGGACGTGTACTGTATTTGTGGTTGGTTTTAGTACAGGTCATTATTGTATTTTTTTATTTGTTTCAGAGTAGAGCTGTGGCTCCTGTGACGATGGCTACTCGAGGGCGTGTTCACTATCTGGACAATTTCTTTAATTTGTCGTGAATTTGTCATTAAGAAGCAACACAGGAATATTACACTTGTCAAAAAAAAACATATTAACGTATACTTTGGAGTGAAAATTGGAGACCATTGCAAATTAAGAATCATTAAGAGATGGAGATAGTTTTAGTTCCCAGATTTGACGGAGAGGAAGTTCAGAGAAAGAATATTTGCCGGTACTGATATAAGGAAACTTCTTGAGGATGAGAATTTTGAAAACTCTGCTTGACGTTGAAAAAGAGACACGAATTGCCTTCAAAGTTGTCGTAAAAAAGTTCTTAGGTAACTACAAGGACCTAAACCACAAAGAAATAGTGAGCGCTATTTTACTCATAAACTGATCAGATCTGCGATACATATCTGAATTGCACTCTCTGCCATCGTCCAATTTTGAACGTTGGAAGGAACATCACTAAGGGTTTTGGGAGATATCCGAGCCATCCCAGGGTGTTAGAAATGGGTTCAGCAACTTTGGCCGTACAGCACGTGAACAAGCCAATTGTTCCAAGGATTTGGTCCTCCATACTGTACACAAAAAAATTCTTAAAATTTCATGCTGAAATGATGGTGTTACAGAATTATAAAGGAATAAAATCGAAAATTTTGAAAAAAATCAGGTAGATTTTCTTTCTCTGACAGGTTGGCTTGTACGTGGGATTTTATGGTGATTTTATGGACGAACAAAAATTCTTCCAATTAATGTACACGTTTTTTAAATATACATTTACGAAATAGAGTAGATTAATGGAAAAATACTCCATTAAACTTTTTTTTTTTTTAGTGATAAAGAATATTTTTAACTCTGTACGAGCAATAATTTGATAATGAAACAAACGCATTGGTCAGAGTAATTATATATGAACAGCAAATGTTACCACACACAATGTTGTTCCGTGTGAGTTTGGACCTGACTATCTTGTACTACCAGGTCAGTAGCTGTACTAATTCCTTAAGTGGAAGTGACCTGACCAGGTGGTCGGCTAGATAATTATATGAGTGGGTGCGATTGGGTGTGAGTTGGACCTGACTAGCTTGTACTACCAGGTCTGTAGCTGTACTAATTCCTTAATTGGAAGTGACCTGACCAGGTGGTCGGCTAGATAATTATATGAGTGGGTGCGATTGGGTGTGAGTTAGACCTGACTAGCTTGTACTACCAGGTCAGTAGCTGTACTAATTCCTTAATTGGAAGTGACCTGACCAGGTGGTCGGCTAGATAATTATATGAGTGGGTGCGATTGGGTGTGAGTTCGTCCTGACTAGCTTGTGCTATGAGGTCAGATGCCGTGCTCCTTCCTTAAGTGAATGTAACCTGACCTGGCTGGGTCGGGGCATTGGCTTAAGCCGTTGGAGATTTGGACCTGCCTCGCATGGGCCAGTAGGCCTGCTGCAGTGTTCCTTCTTTCTTATGTTCTTCTTATGTTAACACATTGTAAGAGATAATCCACATGGTAAATTAAGGTGACAAAAATACCAGTTAACATTCGAATATCCCTACTGGAGGGGTGGCAGGACTTTGACAAAATAACATGATATGTATCTTAAAACACTGTCTTCACAAAAAATCAGACACTTCTTATACAAAACACAGAGTACTATGTAGTTTTAATGTGGAACTTCTTACGTTTTCTTGATCACTCGCATGCCATTCTATGTGCACTCTTCTCATCTGCACTGAAACACCTGACCTTCACTCTACATTACCATGAAACACTGACCTTCACTCTACATTACCATGAAACACCTTATCTTCACTCTACATTACCATGAAACACTGACCTTCACTCTACATTACCGTGAAACACCTTACCTTCACTCTACATTACCGTGAAACACCTTACCTTCACTCTACATTACCGTGAAACACCTTACCTTCACTCTACATTACCGTGAAACACCTTACCTTCACTCTACATTACCGTGAAACACCTTACCTTCACTCTACATTACCGTGAAACACCTTACCTTCACTCTACATTACCGTGAAACACCTTACCGTCACTACATTACCGTGAAACACCTTACCGTCACTCTACATTACCGTGAAACACCTTACCGTCACTACATTACCGTGGAACACCTTACCGTCACTCTACATTACCGTGAAACACCTTACCGTCACTACATTACCGTGAAACACCTTACCTTCACTCTACATTACCGTGAAACACCTTACCTACACTCTACATTACCGTGAAACACCTTACCGTCACTACATTACCGTGAAACACCTTACCGTCACTCTACATTACCGTGAAACACCTTACCTACCTCTACATTACCGTGAAACACCTTACCGTCACTACATTACCGTGAAACCCCTTACCTGTCACTCTACATTACCGTGAAACACCTTACCTTCACTCTACATTACCGTGAAACACATTACCTTCACTCTACATTACCGTGAAACACCTTACCTTCACTCTACATTACCGTGAAACACCTTACCGTCACTCTACATTACCGTGAAACACCTTACCGTCACTCTACTTTACCATGAAACACCTTACCGTCACTCTACATTACCGTGAAACACATTACCGTCACTCTACATTACCGTGAAACACCTTACCGTCACTCTACATTACCGTGAAACACCTTACCGTCACTCTACATTACCGTGAAGCACCTTACCTCACTCTACATTCCGTGAAACACATTACCTTTTCAGAGAGACACTCTCAAAATATTATTTCATACCATATATTAACTTGACTCACATTACAGAACACCTTACCTTGAGACGTATTACCTTAATCACTCCACTTCATGCACTCTCTTAAAACACTGTATACGTCACCTTCAGCTAAATTACCTTTAGATTAAATCATTACCGTATATCATACAATAACATGAATCTCTTTCCATTAATAACAGATGATACCTTTGCAAACGTAGACTACTCTGAAATATATCTCCGCAGTAATGACATTCTTGAAAGCATTACCTTTGCTTGAAATACACTTTTTGAAATCACTACCTTTGCATGAAACAATCCCTTTGATTATACTATGATACACTAGCTTTACAAAGCATATATTACAATGTGAAACTCTCTTGAAACACGTTACCTTCTCAACCACCTTACCTTGATTGCTCTCTATTCTTCCCATGAACTCTCCCTTGAAACACGTTACCTTTACCTTGAAGCATATTACATTTTATGGGAGGTACTCTAGGGTACTGAATAATCACCTCTGAAATACTTTGCACGCACTTCCTTAAAAAATTACATTACCTTGAAACATTATTCTTTACAAAATCTATACTGTCTGGAGAAACGATGTCTTTGTATACATGACCTTAAAAACACGCTGGGAAATTAATCTTATTAGAGCAAATTGGCCAAGTGGTTAACGCACTGGCCTGTGACCTTTAGGACTCATTTGCTATGGGTTCAAGTCCCACCTGTTCCCTATTTTATTATGACAAACCTTGTGAGGAAGATCAACATTAGATAGAATGAAATGTAATGAGAATGGAGCAGCACAAAAAAAAATGATCGAAAAGATCAAACTAAGGAGAACCTTTAAACTATGCTTAAAATTTTATGAAAGTTACAGTAATGGAAAGAGAGAAAAACTTGTGTCATTGTAAAGAGGTAATCAATATGATGGAAACACTGTTAAGATAATCTTATGAGTAAAAATGTCTATGTGGAAGGCATGGAGAGTGAATTTTTCGAAAGACAGCCTTGAAAACACCTGCACTGGATGTGGACCTCCCAGGACCTGCATATTTGATACTATTTTCACTCAGAAACCTTTCTTAGATATGAAATTTTCTTTGTATGCTCAGTTAAGAGCTTTTATCGGTAGTCTTAGATAAGAAAAAATTGTTTGAATCCAAAGTGCAGAAGTTTAATAGATTTCACTTTAGGAAAAAGGATTAGTAGTCTCATTCAGAGAGAAAAGAGACTCTTGGTAAATACAAAGAAAAAAGTTAATTCGGTATATTACCCCTGAGTAAAGTCAGGGGCGGCTACAGTGAAAAGCTCCGTTCCACTAGATATAGTACTCGCTCTCTTCCTTTCCCTCATCCTCATATCTGACATAAACAGAGATGTAAGCCACAGCACTTTTCCTTTTTTGCTGATGATAACAGAATTTACATGACAGTGTCATTCATCCATTGAGGATAACCCAGAATAACCCAAAAAAGCCAAACAGAGGCATATTGTTTAAGATATTAACTTTTTTATGGTTAAACAATATACTGAGAAATATAAAATGATTTACGACAAAGAATTGGTGGTCAGGTTGTCACATAATGATAAACACTTAAATGATTAAAATAAACATGTGACTTAAAATAAATATTTTAAAAAATGATACTCGAGAGAATGAATATGTCGTAACACTGAAACATTGAGGTCGTGGAAGAGGCAGAGGAGGATGAAGGAGGAGGGAGACAAATAGGAAGACGCACGCGACCACATCAAAAACTCGTAGCACTCTTGGTAACTGCAAATTTATCTGAGGAAGGGATGGGTGGTAGGTGGTGTTAGTGGTTCTGCTCTTATCGGTAGTTGTGGTAATTTTTTTTAGAGGTGGTAGTGGTGTATGCATTGTCTTAGTAGTGGTGGTTGTGTTGGTGGATGTGATGGAGGGTGAAGGTAGTGATAGTGGGTGGTGGAGGTAGTGGTTGTTGTGGCAGTGGTAGTGATATTTGTGGTGGTGGTTGTGGTGGAGACCAAGAGGAGGGAAAGGAGGTGAAGAATGAGGCAGAGGAAGACAAGAGGAGTAAGAGGGGGAAAAGAGAAAGAGAGAGAAGAGGAAAGAAAGAGGAAGAAGGAAGAGAAGAGGAAGGAGGGAGCTGATATGAGGAAGGCTGAGGTGATAACACTGACTGGGGTCCGAGGCAGTGGTTGTAAGAGATATGACGTTCCCTCTCGGTTACACCAGGGCAAGTACCACTCACTAGTGGTTGGTCGTTCTGGCTTGGTAGTAGCTCCGGGTGGGCCGTGAACCCCCTAGATTTGCAGTCATACAGGTCCTGGTCGTACAGACCCTTTTATCACTACTATAACTAGCCCTTCTTCCCTCAATATAACCTCTTTCAGCTCAGAGTGAAAGATTTCAAATCTGTATTTTACCCATCCTGTGTGATGGAATATGATGGGGAAACACAACTAACTTTTGTTCCCATTATCCAACTATCATGTAGATTAAGGTATCAGCACGCTGGTGTTGTATTCAAGTTTTCGAAATAAAAAGAAATTTCTTACAAAACGGAGTATCCTCAAATTGCAGTGAACTCTCATTGCAATTTTCACATATGGCAAAGGTACACTCTGGGTATACCCATTGTGGTAACTTCCATTTAGAATAGAACAGAAACACACTGCAGGTATATCTACACTGTAATATATCTATTATAGTATACTTGCACAATGCTGGTGTAGCCATACTTAAACTCAAAGAGAATAGTAATGCCGCTATCTGTGGATACACATAACTTTCGTAGAAAAGTACTCACCATGGGAGGCAGTGACAAGGTCGAGGCCTGAGTGATCGTGTGGATCGGTGGTGTGGGTGACGCTGGAGTCGTGACGGATGTCCACCTTCCCACAGGACTTGTAGCCTGCCTCCCCAGGACTACTGGCGCTCTCTCGCAAACTGTAAGGAGGACTGCGGTGTCTCTATCATCACTGCATTTATATCCAATCTTCACTATAATTACGTCCTATATTGCCTAATATTTTATCTTTTCTTGGTTCTAATTGTATCGTGATTCTAGTTATATCTTATCTTAGCCATGATTATATACTATAAATTACAATTTTATCTTGAGTATAAATGTTGCTATCTAGACAGAAAATATTTGAGTAATAATAATAATTGATAAATGTGAATCATTATACAGTATTTTGAATATAATGCAGAGATTTCTTGATTATATTTGCAATTTAACTCAAGCTTTATTATAGTATAACTATATAAAAATTAATACACCGGCCATCTCCCACCAACGTAGGGTGAGCCGAAAAAGAAGAAACACTTTTACCGTAACTCATTTAATCACTTTCTAGTCAGCGCGTGGTGATAATAAGGCTCAGATGACCCTCTGAAATCCAATATACTCAGCCCCTCCTTCAGAGGTTAGGCACTGTACTTCCAGGAGTCAAATCTAACAAACCGGTTTACCTGAATCCCTTCATGAATGTTACCTTGGTCACACTCCAACAGCACGACAAATCGTAAAAAAAAAAAACACTTGCCTCCGCTCATTGGTGTTTAATGGTGCAAGTCTGACTGAAACATCATAAGTTTTATCCTCTTATGTGGGGGTTATTTGGGTATATCATGGTTTATTTGTGTATATCATGGTTTATTTGTGTATATCATGGTTTATTTGTGTATATCATGGTTTATTTGTGTATATCATGGTTTATTTGTGTATATCATGGTTTATTTGTGTATATCATGGTTTATTTGTGTGTATCATGGTTTATTTGTGTATATCATGGTTTATTTGTGTATATCATGGTTTATTTGTGTATATCATAATTTATTTGTGTATATCATGGTTTATTTGTGTATATCATGGTTTATTTGTGTATATCATGGTTTATTTGTGTATATCATGGTTTATTTGTGTATATCATGGTTTATTTGTGTATATCATGGTTTATTTGTGTATATCATGGTTTATTTGTGTATATCATGGTTTATTTGTGTATATCATGGCTTATTTGTGTATATCATGGTTTATTTGTGTATATCATGGTTTATTTGTGTATATCATGGTTTATTTGTGTATATCATGGTTTATTTGTGTATATCATGGTTTATTTGTGTATATCATGGTTTATTTGTGTGTATCATGGTTTATTTGTGTATATCATGGGTTATTTGTGTATATCATGTTTTATTTGTGTATATCATGGGTTATTTGTGTATATCATGGTTTATTTGTGTATATCATGGGTTATTTGTGTATATCATGGTTTATTTATGTCATGATGATTATAACCGGGGTTTAAACTTAACATTTTACGCGGACAAGTATATACCTGACTCTATACCTGATTTTTTTAAACTGTAAAACTGTACTGAACTGTACACACCTCTCCTCCCTTCACACCTGTTTTCTCTCCACACTTGTTCTCCATACCTGTCCTCCCTCAATACCTGTCCTCCCTACACACACGTCCTCCCTCCACACGTGTACTTCCTCCACCCTTGTCCTACCTTCACACCCGCTCTCCTCCACACCTGCCTCCCCCATCAATATCTGTCCTCCTTCAATACCTGTCCTCCCTCAATACCTGTCCTTCCTCCACACCTGCCCTCCCTCCACACTTGCCCTCCCTCCACACCTGTAATCTCACCACATGAGTTCACCATCACATCTGTCACTCCCACTACACCTCTTCTCATTCACATTTGTTTTCCTCATCAACTCATTTGACTCCTGTCCCTACACCCCGTCTCTTTCTTTCACATCTGTCTTCCCACTTGTCCTCCCTTCCCACCTGTTGTCCCTTTCTGCTTGTCCGCCTCCCTTCTCACCTGTCCTCCATTCCCACCTGTCCTCCCTTTCTGCTTGTCCCCTTCCCTTACATAAGAACATAAGATAGAAGGAACACCGCAGCAGTCCTACTGGCCCATGCGAGACAGGTCCAAGTCACCTACCGACTTATCCCACTGACCCAACCAAGTCAGGTCAGGTCACATCCACTTAAAAAAGGAGCACGGCATCAGACCTATTAGCACAAACACAAGCACAAGTCAGGTCCAACTCACCCACCCACACCCACTCATGTATTTATCTAACCTATTTTTAAAACTACACAACGTCTTAGCATCTATGACGGTACTCGGGAGTTTGTTCCACTCATCCACAACTCTATTACCAAACCAGTGCTTTCCTATATCCTTCCTGAATCTGAACTTTTCCAACTTGAAACCATTGCTGCGAGTCCTGTCTTGGCTGGATATTTTCAGCACGCTATTTACATCCCCTTTGTTTATTCCTGTTTTCCATTTATACACCTCAATCATATCCCCCCTAATTCTACGCTTTTCTAGAGAGTGCAGATTCAAGGCCTTCAGTCTATCCTCATAGGGAAGATTTCTGATACATGGGATCAACTTTGTCATCCTCCTTTGTACGTTTTCCAGTGCATTTATATCCATTCTGTAATACGGTGACCAGAACTGTGCAGCATAATCTAAATGAGGCCTAACCCAAAAATATATAGAGTTGAAGAACAACCTGAGGACTTCTATTATTTATACTTCTTGATATGAAGGCAAGGTTTCTGTTCCCTTTATTGCGAACACTTATGCACTGTTGTCTTGGTTTCAGATTACTGCTAACCAGAATTTCTAAATCTTTTCGCAATCAGTAATATTAAGATCTACATTATTTAGTTTATATGTGGCTTGGTTATTTTCCTGTCCAATGTTTATAACTTTGCATTTGTGTATATTAAACTGCATCTGCCACTTCTCTGACCACTGCATCAGTCTACTCAAATCTTCCTGGTGTACAGTAATGTCTTCATTAGAATGAATTGGACGGCCTATTTTGGTGTCATCAGCAAACTGGCTAATGTCGCTATTTATTCCCTCACAAGGGGCCCAACACAGACCTCCGTGGAACGCTGCTTGTGACGTACCCCCATTTTGATTTCTCCCCATTGATGTAAACTCTCTGCTTCCTATTTGTCAACCATGACTCTACCCAGGAAAGAAATTCTCCTCCTATTCCTTATGCCTTAATTTTCCTCAATAGTCTCTGATGTGGAACTCTATCAAAAGCCTTACTGAAGTCCATGTACAAAATATAGTATTAATTACCATGATCTACCTCAAATACTTTAGTGAAAAAATAGTAAATTCGTATGGCAGGAACGCCCCTTAGTAAAACCGTGTTGAGTTTCATTAATAAATTTATGCCTTTCAAGACGGCTACAAATTGCCTCGGTAATTATTGATTTCATAAATTTTCCCACTATGGAGGTAAGGCTATTACATTTGTTATTTTCCATTTGTCTGGCACTATGCCGGTTTGTAGTGATATGTTGAAAAGATTAGCCAAAGGTTTGCTAAGTTCCTCTTTACATTCCTTTAAACCCCTTGCAAACAGTTCATCAAGGCCTGGGAATTTGTTAGGTTTTAATTTCTCTATTTGTCTGAGGACCATGTTAATAGTTACCCCAATCGAGCATAGTTTATTATCGTCCTGTTCTACATATTTTATTTTTTTCTGGAATTTCGCTAGTATCTTCCTGAGTAAAATCTGAGAGGAAGTAAGTGTTGAAAATTTCACACATATCCTTATTACTGTCGGTGAGCTGACCTGAGTTACTTGTAAGTGGGCCTATCTTGTCCCTAATCTTATAACTGAATGAACAAATTTGGGTTAGTATTCGAATCCCTTGCGACTTTAGCCTCATAATCTCTTTTTGCTTTTCTTATTCCATTTTTATTTATCTCTTTAATTGAATATATTGATTTCTTAACTGTCCATCCCCTCTTTGACCAATGAGATGTTTAATCTATTGTTTATCAATTTGGGATAATTTTTGTTAGATCTAATTTCCGTACTTGGAAAATAAGTTGTCTGGGCAGCTAGAATTTTATTTTTATTTTATTAACACATCGGCCGATTCCCACCAAGGCAGGGTGGCCCGAAAATGAAAAAGTTTCATCATCATTCACTCCATCACTGTCTTGCCAGAGGCATGTTTACACTACAGTTATAATACTGCAACATTAACACCCCTCCTTCAGAGTGCAGACACTGTACTTCCCATCTCCAGGACTCAAGTCCGGCCTGCTGGTTTCCCTGAATCCCTTCATAAATGTTACTTTGCTCACACTCCAACAGCATGTCAAGTATTAAAAACCATTTGTCTCCATTCAATCCTATTAAATACGCTCACGCATGCTTGCTGGAAGTCCAAGCCCCTCACACACAAAACCTCCTTTACCCCTCCCTCCAACCTTTCCTAGGCCGACCCCTATCCCGCCTTCCCTCTACTACAGAGTTATACACTCTCGAAGTCATTTTATTTTGTTCCAACCTCTCTACATGTCCGAACCACCTCAACAACCCCTCCTCAGCCCTCTGGAGCTGCATTATAGTCACACCACACATTGCCCTCAGATATGATATCTACACTGCCTCCAGCCTTCTCCTTGTTGTAACATTCACCACCCATGCTCTGAAAAAAGTCATATTGGCAACCATCACCATCTACCTGACCCATAGTCAGGTCATTCCTATTCAGCCCACCCAGGTAATTTCTCAGTCCCACGAAATCGGCCAAGCGGAAGTCTGAGACAGAGACTTGATTGCAGTTATTTGGGTAATTCCATAATATATTTAAACTAAATGATTTGTGATCGCTTTCCCCAAGCTCATCGTTAACCTCAAGATTATTAATTAGTGATTCTTTGTTGGCAAGAACCAAATCAAGCAGTTTGTTTCCTCTAGATGGTTCTGTCACAACTGTTTTAAAAAGCAATCTTGAATCGTATCAAGAAAGTCACTAGACTCAAGATTTCCTGTCACATTGTTCAAATCAATTAGTCTAAAGTTAAAATCTCCCATTAACACAACATTTTCATATCTAGAAGCCTTATGAATTTCGTCACATAGCAGCCTACCACACTCCCTATCAAGGCTTGGAGGCCTATAAATCACACCCAAAATTATTTTTCCACGACTCTCAAGAAACTGCAGCCAAACGGATTATGTCCTTCCCTCTCACCTCTCCTCCCTTCTGCTTGTCCCCCTCCATTCCGACCTGTCCTCCCTCTCACCTCTCCTCCCTTTCCACTTGTCCCCTTCCTTCCCACCTGTCCTCCATTTGCAATGGGTTTTCCCTCACATAATTCTTCAACACCTGTCCTCCCTCCTTACCTGTCCTCTCCACCTGTCTTCTCTTCCCACCTGTCTTTCCTTCCCACCTGTCATCCCTTCCCACCTGTCATCCCTTCCTACCTGTCATCCCTTCCTACCTGTCATCCTTCCACACCTGTCCTTCCACAACGACCTTTCTACCAAACCTCATGTCTCCCTCGTATCTCTCTTCCCTTATATTTATTCCATTTTAAACCTTTTCGATTTCACACTTCTCCTACACACGTGTCCTTCCTCACACCTGTCTTCCTAATTCGTGTGCTTCCTTCTCTCCTCACCCACACCTGTCCTCCCTTATATTTGCTCTCTTCCACGTCTGTTCCTATTTCCCACACCTGTTCTTCCTTCTCACGCCTGTTCCTCGTTCCCACACCTGTTCCTCTTTCCCACACCTGTTCCTCTTCCACGCCTGTTCTTCCTTCCCACGCCTGTTCCTCTTCCACGTCTGTTCATCCTCTCCCACGCCTGTTCCTCCTTCCCAAACCTGTTCCTCTTTCCCACACCTGTTCCTCTCCCACGCCTGTTCTTCCTTCTCACGCCTGTTCCTCCTTCCCACACCTGTTCGTCTTTCCACACCTGTTCCTCTCCCACGTCTGTTCATCCTCTCCCACGCCTGTTCTTCCTCTCTCTCACGCCTGTTCCTCTCCCACGTCTGTTCATACTCTCCCATGCCTGTTTCTCTCCCACGCCTGTTCCTCCTCTCCCACACCTGTTGCTCTCCCACGCCTGTACCTCCTCACGCCTGTTCCTCCTTCCCACGCGTGTTCTCTCCCACGCCTGTTCATCTCCCACGCATTTCGGTCTAAATTACACGTCGGATATTGGGAAAATAAGCCTCGCTAAAACTTTGAAGATTTAGCGAGGCATATTCTCCCAATACCTGATACTGTGATCACTTAAACTCATTCTTCTGGCAACTCACATGTGACTACGTAACTCATCCTCTCGCCCCAGGAACTCTCTATCTCTTGTAAATTCCAGTATCTTATTGCTCTCTGTGTGAACTGATAAAGTCCTCGGTGGTAGAAATATCTTTACAATATCTTGTGTATTGTGTGTATTGGTTGTGACTATTTCTGAATAGTTTAAGTGTAATTTGCTGCGATGGTCGCTTACTATGATTTTATGAAGAACGAAAAGGAACAGTACCGTGACTGGAACAATACACAAATAACCCACTCACAGGAGAAAGACTTGAACCATTTACAAAGTGTTGGTTCAAGTAGGACCGAAACGTCGTCGTAAGTTCCTCTCTCCTATGTCCGGGGTTATTTGTGTTTTGATTGTATGTCTTGACTGGGAAATTCTCTAGGTGGTTCTCCGTGTTTCCATGTAGAGGGCGTCTTTTGTAGCGTCGATGTTTCCGTATGCGTTAATACGTTCTTCGACGCTGGTATCCGGATCTCCTGAGGTTTCGTCTACATAAACCTTGTCACTTCCGCCGCATGCTATGATATAAACGCGGCCATTACTCACTTTTTCCCCAGAGTAAGTGATTTATGGTTATACATGATTAGTTGCAGACTCTGTGCACTATTTGTTGCTTTGGCAGTTCTAGGGGTAGCAAATAGCGTTACGCTTTCCAGGAAAATTTCGGTTGCTTTCTAGTTTTGTTGGCGTTAAGTAAAATGTATCTTCAGCGTGTTGTGTTAGAACCAAAGTAGCGTAGTATCTTTACGACTTTCTTTTCCACTTTCATTCATTATTATTCGTTCGACACCTAACCATATTCAAGGGTAGCCCTTTACTCCCAGTATTTTAGTCGACGTTTACCCCACGCATGGCTTCCGGGGAAAGAATTTTAGCACCAGATGCCATTTCGGATCAATTCTTTTCGATATTATTTCCCAGAAGTCAACTGATTTACAAAACTGTCATATGACAGCCTCTTTCTTACCTATGCACACATGACCGGTGATCTCTAAATCAGTAGTTTAATCAGTACTGTCTACATTCTCGTAAATGGTAATCGATCCCTGCGTCCACACACACCTGGCACATTCTCATATTACATCACCTACACCTGGATTTAAAAATGAAGTCCGAACCTTTAGTACAATGAAAAATAAAACAACCATCTCCACATTATTTCTGAAAAGTTTCACACCTTGCTTATAAAAAAATTGAGAAATTCAAGATCAAGCTTTTAATTTACTAAAAAAATCACACCTTTTTATCAAATACATAGAAATATTAATTACTCAGGCATTCACAACAGACACACCCTCACATATATACATATATATATATATATATATATATATATATATATATATATATATATATATATATATATATATATATATATATGAAAAATATCACAGAAAACAGGTGATATAGTGATATCATAGTTCCTTGATAATGTGAGTAGTGACGAAAGCGCTTGGAATTCTTCTATTTTTTATCATTAGTGTTTGTCTGATTATATATATATATATATATATATATATATATATATATATATATATATATATATATATATATATATATATATATATGCCTAGGAAAGGTTGGAGGGAGGGGGTAAAGGAAGTTTTGTGTGCGAGGGGCTTGGACTTCCAGCAAGCATGTGTGAGCGTATTTGATAGGAGTGAATGGAGACAAATGGTTTTTAATACTTGACGTGCTGTTGGAGTGTGAGCAAAGTAACATTTATGAAGGGATTCAGGGAAACCGGCAGGCCGGACTTGAGTCCTGGAGATGGGAAGTACAGTGTCTGCACTCTGAAGTAGAGGTGTTAATGTTGCAGTTTTATAACTGTAGTGTAAAGCACCCTCTGGCAAGACAGTGATGGAATGAATGATGATAAGTTTCTTTCGGGCACCTGCCTGTGGGAATGCGATGTTAATAAAAATAAATAATAATATATATATATATATATATATATATATATATATATATATATATATATATATATATATATATATATATATATAAGGCTCGGAGACCCTTGGCTCATGGGGAAAGAGTGCATCTAAGTTCCTCTAGGAGCTGGGCAAAAGACTCAACAGGGTAACTAGGGATCCCAGGGCAGCTAGTTTTCTGTTCCAGCGACTCAGCTGCTGAGTCGCCCCAGTTCTGCTGAGTCGCCCCAGTTCTGAGGAGCTAGATGAGGTTTTCGCGCATTATAATGAGTGACAAACACGTAACAATATGTACTAGACATGTATCTCTCACACCTCGTGTACTGTATATGCCATCTTTATATCAACATTGTATCTCTTAAATCTTTTTGTACATATTATTAATATATATATATATATATATATATATATATATATATATATATATATATATATATATATATATATATATATATAATATATATAGGTATATGAAATTGTCCAACCTATTTTTAAAGCTATACAAGGCATATTGAAATATTAAGCCAATATTAGCATCCTTAACAGGTATCGGGATACACAAAAATTAGTACCACATTCAATATTTTTAAAACCTCAACTTTTCTACGAAAGTAGTGTGTCATTTTATTGATTAACAGACGGAGCATCGAGCCTCCATCATTCCTTGAGTTGAATAATTTAATATCTGTTGAATATTTGCTCATTTCGCGACAGGTTAAGAGATGCAACCGAACACAAGTAATCAAATTAATACGCTTGTTGCCTCATTCTCTTGAGATCGGAGACAGTCCCACACCAGTCTGGCTCCTAGTACAGTAAACAGTCACTGTCACCATAACAATAATTAATTAGTCACAGCCACCAGTACAATAACTAATTAGTCACAGTCACCAGCACAATAACTAATTAGTCACAGTCACCAGCACAATAACTAATTAGTCACAGTCACCAGCACAATAATTAGCCACAGTCACCAGCACAATAACTAATTAGTCACAGTCACCAGCAGAATAACTAATTAGTCACAGTCACCAGCACAATAACTAATTATTCACAGTCACTAGCACAATAACTAATTAGTTCTAACCTACTACACAAAGAACAAAAAGGCGCAATACCGCGACTGGAATAATACACAAATAACCTGCACATATAGAGGAGCTTACGACGACGTTGTCAACTTGGACCATTTACAAAGTTAGTGTGACTTTGTAAATGGTCCAAGTTGGACCGAAACGTCGTCGTAAGCTCCTCTCTCCTATGCGCGGGTTATTTGTGTCTACTACACAATAAGTAATTAATCCTAACCTACTGCACAATAATTAGTCCCAGCCCCCGGGCAAAAAGCTAAATATTTCCATAATAGTAATTATCCAGTCTAGCCCCCATCACAGAGACTAACCATTCCAGCCCTCAGCAAAGTAACAAACCAGCCAAGCTTGCACAGTAAATAACTAGTCTCAGCCCCCAGCCCAGTAACTAACAGTCCCAGCCCCAGCACACTAACTAACCAGTCCCAGCTCCAGTACAGTAACCTACCTGTCACAGCATTGCAGTCACGTAACTAACCTGTCCCAGCCCCCAGCACAGTAATTTACCTGTCCCAGCCCCCAGCTCAGTAACTTACCTGTCCCAGGCCCCAGTCCAGCACCTCATCACTTGTACCCTCTGATAAAGGCCTACAAGTACTCCAGTCAGACCTGCTGTATTCTGAGATGACTCAGATCCCAGTACACACCAGTAGAGAAGGAAACTCACCTGGAGGAAACCAGTACACACATGCGAGGTACCAGTACACAATTGTGGGTATCTAGGACTCACCTGTTTGTGAAACGATACACACCTGTTAGTAGACCAATACACACCTGATAGTGGACCAATACACACCTGTTAGTGAACCAATATATACATGTTAGTGGACCAATACTCACCTGCTAGTGGACCAATATACACATGTTAGTGGATCAATACTCACCTGCTAGTGGACCAATACACACCTGTTAGTGGACCGGTACACACCTCTTAGTGCACCAGTACACACCTGTTTGTATCCTGGACTTACCTCTTGAGGATCAGTACACACCTGTGTAGACCAGTACACATCTGAGGGAAACCAGCACTCATCTGTTGGGAATCAGTACACACCTGTGGGAACCAGTACACACCTGTGAAAACCAGTACACACCTGTGGGAACCAGTACACACTTGTGGGGACAAGTACACACCTGTGGGAACTAGTACACACCTTTGGAACCAGTACACTCATGTGGGAACCAGTACTCACCTGTGGGAACCAGTACACACTTGTGGGGACAAGTACACACCTGTGGGAACTAGTACACACCTGTTGAAACCAGTATACACCTGTGTGAAACAGTACACATCTGTGGGAACCAGTACACACCTGTGGGGACCAGTGCACACATGTGGGAATCAGTACACACCTGTGGGGCCAGTACACACCTGTAGGGACCAGTACACACCTGTGGGTACCAGTACACACCTGTGGTACGAGTACACACTTGTGGGGACCATACACACCTGTGGGTACCAGTACGCACCTGTGGGAATCAGTACACACATGTTGGAACCAGTACACACCTGTGGGAACCAATATACACTGTAGGGACCAGTACAACATGTGGGAATCAGTACACACCAATGAGGCCAGTACACACCTGTGGGGACCAGTACACACCTGTGGGGATCAGTATACACCTGTGGGGCCAGTACACACTTGTGGGGACCAGGACACATCTGTGGGGACCAGTACACACCTGTGGGGCCAGTACACACCTGTGGGGACCAGTACACACCTGTGGGAACCAGTACACAACTGTGGGGACAAGTATACAACTGTGCGGACAAGTATACACCTTTTTTGGTCTAGTACTCACAAGTGGTGGATCTAGTGCTCAGCTCTGGTGGGTCTAGTACTCAGCCGTGGTTAGGCTAGTACTCAACTGTGGTGGGTCTAGTACTCAGCTGTGGTGAATCTAGTACTCAGCTGTGGTGGTTCTATTACTCAGCTGTGGTGAATCTAGTACTCAGCTGTGGTAGTTCTATTACTCACCTGTGGTGAATCTAGTACTCAGCTGTGGTGGGTCTGGTACTCAGCTGTAGTGGGTCTGGTACTCAGCTGTAATGGGTCTGGTACTCAGATGTGGTGGGTCTAGTACTCAGTAGTAGTGGGTCTAGTACTCGCAAGTGGTGGATCTAGTACTCAGCTGTAGTGGATCTAGTACTCACATGTGGTGGATCTAGTACTCACAAGTGGTGGATCTAGTACTACAGCTGTGTGGGTCTAGTACTCAGCCGTGGTGGGTCTACTACTCACCTGTGGTGAATCTAGTACTCAGCTGTGGTTGGCCTAGTACTCAGCTGTGGTGGGTCTAGTACTCAGCTGTGGTGGGTCTAGTACTCAGCTGTAGTGGGTCTAGTACTCACCTGTGGGCCTCGTGGGAGGAGCGTCCCTTGCACTTGGCCACAACCAGGGCGATGCTCAACAGCAGCAGCACAGCCAACACCCCACCGATCACTGAACCCACAATGGGACTGAGGGGTTCCCCAGGGTTCCCAGCCCCCAGCGCTGAGCTCAGAGAGGACCAACAGTAGCAGTAGTGGTAAATGTCGTAGACGCAGGAGAATCACCAGTGGTGGTAGATATCGTAAACACAGCAGAAGCATCAGTAGTAGCAGGGGTCGTTAGTCACAGCAGAAACACCATCATAAGCAGTGATTGTCGTAGAAATTACAGCAGCACGAGTAGCACCAGCAGAAGCACCAGCAGTAGCACCAGCAGTAGCACCAACAGTAGCACCAGCAGCATTAGTGTCAGTAGTTGTGGTTGAGGTCACCATCATTCCCAGCGTCACCACCACCAGCGCCACAACCATCGGCACCACCACCACCAGCGTCACCACCATCGGCACCACCACCACCATCGGCACCACCACCAGAAAACAATAGATAAAAGAAGAGAGAGAGAGAGAGAGAGAGAGAGAGAGAGAGAGAGAGAGAGAGAGAGAGAGAGAGAGAGAGAGAGAGAGAGAGAGAGAGAGAGAGAGAGAGAGAGAGAGAGAGAGAGAGAGAGAGAGAGAGAGAGAGAGAGAGAGAGAGAGAGAGAGAGAGAGAGAAAGAGAGAGAGAGAGAGAAGAGAGTGAGAGAGAAAGAGAGAGTGAGAGAGAAAGAGAGAGTGAGAGAGAAAGAGAGAGAGAGAATATTTAATGTTTAGTAGTTAATAGGGAAAACATTTAACTAATATTACTAAGAAGGAGAAATTTGAAGATGTTAGAGTACATGCCGGTGTTACAGAACGCAACACAGTGTTAGTGTACATGGCAGTATTAGAGTACATGCCGGTGTTACAGAACGCAACACAGTGTTAGTGTACATGGCAGTATTAGAGTACATAAGACAGCGTTAGAGTACGTACCAGTGTTAAACTAGACAAGGCAGTGTTAGTAGACATGTTAGTGTCAGAGCACAGAATACATGCTAGTGTTAGAGTACCCAATAGCGTACGAGTACATGCCCATGTTAGAGTATACAACACAGTGATAATGTAAATGTCATTGTTAAAATAATTAACACTGTTAGAGTACACATCTTAGTGTTAGGGTACTCAGCTGTGGTGGTTTGAATACTCTAACACAGTGTTGAATACTCTAACACAGTGTTGAATACTCTAACACAGTGTTCAGTACTCTAACACAGTGTTAAGTACTCTAACACAGTGTTAAGAACTCTAACACAGTATTAAGTACTCTAAAACAGTATTAAGTACTCTAACACAGTATTAAGTACTCTAACACAGTATTAAGTACTCTAACACAGTATTAAGTACTCTAACACAGTATTAAGTATTCTAACACGTTGCTAAGTACTCTAACACAGTATTAAGTACTCTAAAACAGTATTAAGCACTCTAACACAGTATTAAGTACTCTAACACAGTGTTGAATACTCTAACCCAGGGTTGAATACTCTAACACAGTGTTGAATACTCAAACACAGTGTTGAATACTCTAACACAGTGTTGAATACTCTAACACAGTGTTGAATACCCTAACACAGTGTTGAATACTACAACATTAAAAGCATTTGATCATTTTTCAAAAAAAAATCTACGAGATGTTTTAAAACATAATTTTTTGGGGAAGGGTAAGAGAGGCATGTAATAAATACATGAATGGATTATTATATTATTATTATTATAATTATTATTATTATCATTATTATTATTATTATTATTATTATTAGTATTATTATTATTATTATTATTATTATTTTCATTATCATTTTTATTACTATTATTTGTATCATAATAATAAAAATAATAATAATAATAATAACAATAATATTAATAAAAAAAATTCTTCTTCTTCCTCTTCTTCTTCTTCTTCTTCTTCTTATTATTATTATTATTATTATTATTATTATTATTATTATTATTATTATTATTATTATTAATATTGTTATTATTATTTTTTTTATTATTATTATAATAATAATAATAATAATAATAATAATACTAATAATAATAATAATAATAATAATAATAATAATAATTTTAATAATAATAATAATAATAATATTAATAATTATTATTATTATTATTATTATTATTATTATTATTATTATTATTATTATTATTATTATTATTATTATTATTATTATTATTATTATTATTATTATATTTTCCTTATTATTAATGATAAATGCTAATTAATTATTGCTTATACTATAAAAAAATCACTATTTTGATTAAGCATCACTATGCAGTGTGTGTATGTGTGTGTGTGTGTGTACTCACCTAATTGTACTCAACTAATTGTGGTTGCAGGGGTCGAGACTCAGCTCCTGGCCCCGCCTCTTCGAGGTCCGCTACTGGGTCTCTGCTCTCCCTGCTCCATGAGCTTTATCATACCTTGTCTTAAAACTATGTATGGTTCCTGCCTCCACTATATCTTTCTCTAGACTATTCCACTTCCTGACTACTCTATGGCTGAAGAAATGCTTCCTAACATCCCTTTGACTCATCTGAGTCTTCAGCTTCCAGTTGTGTCCCCTTGTTTCTATGTTCCCTCTCTGGAACATCCTGTCACTGTCTACCTTGTCGATTCCCCGCAGTATTTTGTATGTCGTTATCATGTCTCCTCTCACCCTTCTTTCCTCCAGTGTTGTTAGTCCTATTTCCCTCAACCTTTCTTCATAGGACAGTCCCCTGAGTTGTGGAACTAACCTTGTCGCAAACCTTTGGGTTCCAGACTGGTGCTGCATATTCTAGAATGGGCCTGACGTATATGGTGTACAGTGTCTTGAACGATTCCTTGTTAAGGTAACGGAACGTTAATCTTAGGTTTGCAAGTCGCCCATATGCTGCCGCAGTTATCTGGTTGATGTGTGTCTCCGGAGACGTGCTTGGCGTTATACTCACCCCAAGGTCTTTCTCCTTTGCCGAGGTTTGTAGGCTTTGTCCGCCTAGCGGTCTCTTTGCCCTTCTCCGATCTTCATGACTTTGCATTTGGTGGGATTGAATTCGAGAAGCCAGTTGCTAGACCAGATGTCAAGCTTGTCCAGGTCTGTTTGAAGTCCTGCTTGGTCCTCTTCAGATGTGCTTCTCCTCATTAATTTCACATTATCTGCGAACAGAGACACTTCTGAGTCTATCCCGTCCGTCATGTCATTTACATATACCAAGAATACCACTGGTCCTAGGACTGACCCCTGCGGTACACCGCTCGTCACAGGCGCCCAGTGTGATACCTCATTACGCACCATGACCCGTTGTTGCCTCCCTGTGAGGTATTCCCTGATCCATTCCAGTGCCCTTCCTGTTATACACGCTTGGTAATCGAGAAAGAGCTCTCAATCTGTCAGTCCTTCCGGTGTCTGGGCCTGGTGAGGTTTCCCGTGTTGAGTCAAATTAAGCCGCAGGCTCCACTCCTGGTGGTGCCCTTTTTTTTTTTTCAGTTACCATACATGTACATGTAAATAACTCTTTTTACCTTATTCCTTTTAATTATAGTATAATAACTAGTATCTACAGAGAACTAGGATTTTCTACAGAGAACTCGGCTTTTCTACAGGAAAACTAGGATTTTCTACAGAGAACTAGGATTTTCTACAGAGAACTCGGCGTTTCTTCCAACTTCTTTACTAACCTCATGTGAGGAACTGTGTCGAAGGCCTTCCTGCAGTCCAGGAAAATGAAATCAACCCACCCTTCTCTCTCTTGCCTTACCTCTGTTACTTTGTCATAGAACTCCAGGAGGTTTGTTACACAGGATTTGCCTTCCCGGAATCGTGCTGTCTGGTGTTTATTAACCTGTTCAGCTCCAGATGCTCCACCATTCTTTTCCTGATGATTTTCTCCAAGACTTTGCACACTATACACGTAAGTGACACCGGTCTATAGTTTAGTGCCTCTTTTCTGTCTCCTTTTTTAAAGATGGGGACTACGTTGGCCTTTTTCCATACCTCAGGTAGCTGCCCAGTTTCACGGGATGTGTTGAATATTATGGTAAGTGGCACACTCAGTACCTCAGCTCCTTCCCGAAGAACCCACGGGGAGATATTGTCTGGACCCATCGCCTTTGAGGTATCAAGGTCACTGAGTAACTGCTTCACCTCCTCCTCAGTTGTGTGTATGCCCTCTAGCACTTGATACAACCCTTGTTGGTGATGCACCCCGTCCTGTCTACCCAGCTGCCTTCCTTCCTCCACTGTGAATACTTCCTTAAACCTCAAGTTGAGCTCCTCACATACCTCTTGATCGTTACTTGTGAGTTCCCCATCTTCTCTCCTCAGCCTTATCACCTGGTCCTTGACTGTTGTCTTCCTTCTGATGTGACTGTACATCAGTTTCGGGTCGGACTTAACTTTCGATGCTATGTCATTTTCGTACTGTTTCTGGGCCTCCCTCCGTACCTGTGCATACTCGTTTCTAGCTCTTCGACTAATCTCTTTGTTTACTTGGGTTCTTTGCATTCTGTACCTTTTTCATTCTCTGACACTCTGAGTGTTTGCCTCCCTGCACCTTTGGGTAAACCAGGGGCTCTTTCTGGCCTTCCCGTTAAACTTTTTCCTCTGGGTATAAACCGTTCCTCTGCCTCCTTGCACTTTGCCCCTACGTGTGTGTGTGTGTGGTGTGTGTGTGTGTGTGTGTGTGTGTGTGTGTGTGTGTGTGTGTGTGTGTGTGTGTGTCCCACATTGATTGCTAAAGATGGTTTGCACACATCATCATTTTCAGGATAACTTGTACTCGTCTTAAATTTATTAATATGGTTTTCGTTTATATTTTTAAAGTAAGTTAATTAGTTGAAAAGTACGTATTAGTGTACCAAGTTGTGTTCCTGAGTGTGGAACACTTTCTAGAAAGCATTCTGGTGTAATGATGTCCAAATGATAATCGTTATTACATCCCCTTCAATATAATTTTTGAAGTGAAAGTATTGTTAGAACTCTTATTCACATAAGTATAATTTCTATTTTAAAGTTGAGCATTTGACACAAATTCGACATTTCCTAATAGTAAAGCTTACCCACAGACAGACCTATGGGCTCAGTGTATATTTATCCTGCATAGTATACTGTATCTGTCTCCATACTGAGAGCCGCATTTCAAATACACTTAGATGGATGTATATCTCAGTATGTATACGCTTTAAAGCTTATACCCCTTAATAATGTATTAAAGTGTCCTTAATGACCCTCGTGTAGTTGATAAATTTTACACTTCATAAAGCAACCAGCGCTGGTTGCTTTATGAAGTGTAAAATTTAACAACTACACGAGGGTCATTAAGGACACTTTAATACATTATAAAGGGATATAAGCTTTAGAGCTAATATATACTGAGATATACACCAACCAGCGCATAGGAAAGTCTCGTTACACTTGCTGCCCCTATTTTCCTAGCAGTAAATAGGTACCTGGGTAATAGTCGATTGTTGTGCGTCACTTCTTGCGTAATAGGGATACTATACCCAACAGTATTAACTAAAAACTCCTAGAAATATAATTCTATTAGTTAACTGTACAGAGAAAGTAAGAAGTGTAAGAGAAGAGAGTGATAATACCAAGTCTTTATTATTATTATTATTATTATTATTATTATTATTATTATTATTATTATTATTATTATTATTGTTGTTGTTGTTGTTGTTGTTACTGTTTTATCCCTATATCAGTGATATGCCTGTGATGTGTTCAAGGGGTTTTCAACCCTCGCAGCCTGGACTGGGACCAGGCTTTACTGTTGACTCCTTTGTCCAGCAATCTGTTGGTGTTGGCGGCCCGCTGGTCCACATAGCTATCCATCCAGGCTGATCCAGACCTTGGTGTCTAACAGCGCCTGGGTAGTGTGAGGCAATCAGGTTTGATCCGAGGAAGGTAAGGGTATCACTAATTCCTCGAATCAAGAGCCGTCGCTAGCATCAAAGAACAGAGTTGGAGAGAGGAACGACTTCAGAAGTTCTGTTTAAACATAAATAATTCATCACATCTTCATATTAAGATGAATATACTTGCAGATTATTTTTGCAGAGTTGAATGTAAAGGATAACAGATGTTATTCTACCTCAAGTCATGTCAAAGCCCCGTCCCCTAAGAAGCCGATATCCTACCTCAGCTCATTTCAAAGAGCAGACTCTTTTTTCACCAAACCGGAAATATCCCACCAAGGCAGGGTGACCTAAAAAGAAAACCGAAAGTTTTTCTTTTTAAATTAGTAATGTATGCAGGACAAGGGGTTACTAGCCCCTTGCTAGTAACCCCTTATATAATGTATGTTACTACCCCAAAGGATGTTGTTATTCTACCTTAGCTCATGTCTAAGGTATACTAGACCCCGTAGATCAATGGTTCAGAGAACCGACACATTAATAATTGAGACACTTCTGCAGTACTTGGGTATTTTAATGTTGAAACGTTTCGCCAACAAGTGGGTTCCTGAGTCCGGTATAAAGATAAATTGTGGAAGATGAGGAGTTTGAGGTAATCAGTCCCTCACTCTTGAGAATATCACACACAACAGTAGACTAACAAATGAGTACCTATTTACTGCTGAGTAAAGAAAGGCAACAAGTGCAAGGAAAGTTGCTCATCGTCTCTATTCGTCCCAAACCACACCACGGGTGGGGTTCGAACCCGCGGTCAGAACCCCACGGGTTCGAACCCCACCAGTGGTATGGTTTGTTTGCAATCGTGCCGTTACGATTTCGTGAGTCATATTCGTCCCAAGTCTGACTCCAGTCAATCGTTCGCTACAGACTATCAATGAGCCAGAGGCCTCTGAACTGAACGTTTCTAGGGTTTGCCTACACAAGTTCCCTTCTCCCTATCCCACGTTTTTTCGTCTAATTTTTGAGGGGAAAAATATATTTTATCATAGTTTTATGAAACCTAATCAAACCTAGGGTAATCTAAAGCAATATGAGCTAACCTAACCAATCTTAGGATAAGCTGTGTAAATATTTTGAATCTTCAGAAAATGTCTGTATAAACTGAAAATGGGATGCAAAATTAGTATTATGACAGGTTAATAAGACAAGTTGTGCCTATGGCACTAATCACAGCACATAGACGTACTGAGGATAGTACTACAATAATCAGTAGTACTACTAAACAGAATTGTCAGTGCAACAGTATTAGAACAAATAACAAGAGAAGTTGTAAACAGGGTAACAGTAGGAAGATTATGGGGCAACTATAACATTAGTACTTTGAATGCTTGTAATAGCAACAAAGAGAGATTAATATATCATGTTATATTCACTATAATGCATGCAATATTTGCCCCACAAGCCTCTCAAAGCAATAGGTTAGATATTACTTTCCTCTTCTAACTAGCAGTCCTTTCCATCTATTTACAATTCTAATATACTTAATCTATGAAGAGAACGTTGCTAGTAACATGTGGAATGCAGAAGAAACCACTTTAACACAGTAGAGTTTACTCACGTGTTTATAAATCTCTACTTAAAGCTTTATTGACCTTGTGCTAAAAGGAGTTCAAGAAAATATTTTCATGAAATACTTGTGCCTGTGTCCACAAACTTGTCACCGACATGCGTTTCAATGCATCGCTGCTGACGTCCTCTCCATGATATTCAACTCACCTGTGCGTCGTTCAGCTACGTCCGTGAGGGTGTAGGCGGGGAAGACCAAGGGTTGGGAGCGTCCCATCGCGTTCACAGCGAATACCTTCAGCGTATACCGGGTACCCGGGCGCAGCCCACCTATCTGTCGGTACGCAAACATAGTAGCGCATGTTAAGTGGTTTCTATCTAACTTGCGTAGCTTCACACTGTCAGCTGACAGACCTGTGATCGAGGTCTCAAGAAACATTCACTCTATCTCTCTCTCTACATATATATATATATATATATATATATATATATATATATATATATATATATATATATATATATATATATATACTCTCATTCAGGCCAGAATAGAAGGGAAGGGAATGAGGAGAGAGAGAGAGAGAGAGAGAGAGAGAGAGAGAGAGAGAGAGAGAGAGAGAGAGAGAGAGAGAGAGAGAGAGAGAGAGAGACTTCCAGACGCCCCATTTCATCACACTCTTTGATTTACATAACATACTAACACATACATGGCTCATGGTCAAGTTCCTGCCTATTAAAAACCTAATTACACATTTCCTTCAACTCTTCCTTGGGTGATCTGCACCAATCCTCTCTTTCTCCTAATAGTTATACACTTTGGTTATTCTAATCTTCTCCATCCTTTCTAAGTGACTAAATTACGTCAACTTCCTCTACCCTCAGAAAATTCCTTTATAAACCCCACACGATTTTAATTTTTTCACTCCTAGTTCTTTGTATATAAATTACACCAAACATTGCTCACAAACATGACGTTTTCGCCTCACCTTTGTAACATTTAAAGTCTATGCCTCACACGCATATACGTAAATATCTGGAGTTTACCTGGAGAGGGTTTCGGGGGTCAACGCCCCCGCGGTCCGGTCTGAGACCAGGCCTCGTGGTGGATCAGGGTCTGATCTACCAGGCTGTTACTTCTGACCGCACGTAAACCGACGTACGAACTACAGCCCGGGTGATCAGGTACTGACTTGAAGACAGACAGGTGTCTATTGGTAATCTTCCTTATGTATGCTGGGAGGCAGTGGAACAGTCTTGGGCCCCTGACACTTACTGTGTTGTCTTTTAGTATACTCTTGGCGCCCTGCTTCTCACTGGTATTATTACCCTCTTATGTCTTAACCTTCTTTTTGACATCCATAGATAAAATTATTTATTTTTACAGATTCTTCAACACTCCTCAAACATATTTTTCCCATCTCTTGTCCTTGGTTCACCTCGTGATTCATAGACCTATATGCCGACACAGCCACTCCTAAATATCTAAAGTCTTTTACTTCTTATAGATTTCCTCTCTGAAATCCAATATACAATCTTTCATTGTCATTTGTTAGTATAATCGCTTTGCTCTTTTATATTATCATTGAATTTCCTTCTTATACACATCTTCCAAAACACCTCATTTGTTACTACTCATATTTTATATTAGATTCTTTATTTTGCATCTCTCATCACCAATCCCCTAACAGTCACTTAATTTACAACCCATCTATAAATATATGAAGCAGCCATGGTAACGTCATAAATCTAAGTCTATGGCCGAAACTATATTAAGAAAACATTTTGTTGCATTTAGCAACTTACTACCTATTCCATTCATTAGCAGCATCTGACTTTTCTAAATTCTAAGCTAAATATTGCTCACCTACATGTATCAACATCAACACTTTCCAAAATCTTTATTGCTCGTCTGCAATCCGACTTTATATCCGACTTTTTTAATAATAATTCTTAAAATAATGGTAAATAAAACGGACAAGTAGATGAATAAAAAACATCGATCAAATATAAATAATAATAATGTGCAACACCGTTACTGGAACAACACAACAAATACAGAGGAGACTGTAACGTATGACGACGTTTCGGTCCGACGTGGACCATTATTTAGTGTACCGCACTTGTCTTGATAATTCTACCATTCCATACCACGGGTGGGGTTCGAACCCGCGGTCAGAAAGTCTCAAAACTCCGCGGGTTCGAACCCCACCCGAGGTATGGTTTGTTGCAATCGTATCATTACGATTTCGTGAGTCAATTCTACCATTCATTGTATCCGGTATACAGTACACAACAGGTTCATTTCAGTATAATATGTATTTACTCTCTTGTCCTCTATTTCCCTTAAACAAAGTAGTTATACTTCATGTCTCTTTCCCCATCAACCATGAACATAATGAACAAAAGCACCAACTACTCAAAAACAATACCCACCTTTGCTTTTAGCATCTCAGTCTTAATCCCTTCTGTCTCATCTGCTTTATCCCTTTATCCCGACTGCAGCATCCACTTCCTCCTCTCACTCTCCCCTACTCCTACTTAATGCATTAAATTCTCATCTTACCTTCATCAGAAACATTTAACATTTTTCACCATATTCTCTTCATCTTCCCCGTACCGCCACCTATACATGGAACATCTCCCCGCTTTCATTATTAAATGTCAAGTCCATTTGCTCACTAGGAATCCTCAAATTATTAATCTCTCAATTTTAAACGGATTCTTACTCTTAGAGCTCTTTGTTGATTTAGTCACCCATTCTCTCGTCTGCTGTCCCTTTGTATTCATTCTCCATTCGATTAACATCTCTTTTTTTTCTCTGTCTCTCTATTTACTCTGCTTTTCTTAAAGTGTAAAAATAAAATCACATTATCCTTTTCTCTCTAACCACAGTGTTTATCTCATTCCACCAGTTATTCGTCGTCTCATCAGCACTTGCTTCTCCCATAACCACAAACTTGAATGGTGTTGTCTAGCACAATATTCTTAAATCTATATCAAACCTCTTCAACCTCCTCAATATCTGTTTATACCTCCAATTAACTGTTCCCATCTTTAATATATTCTTTCTCCACATCTCTCTCTTACCCACTTACACCATTTTTCTTGTATTTCACTATTCTCTTGCAAACTGCTGTCATTGTGCACTTCACCATATCTTGCACACTTATCCTTTTTTTTCGTAAATAAGTGTTACATATTACTAAATATCTTTCAGTGAGTAACTCAGTTAAAAAGACTCCTTTATCATTTACCCAAGGCATTCCCAACTAAATTCGCCTTCTGCAACAATCTCTTCAATTTTAGCATAAATTTCACCACAACAATTTTCTCTCACTAAGTTTTAAACTTACTAAACATTCGTTTATAACTTACCAAAATCTCAAGCTCATCTGAACACTCTTCTCACCTCCATGTGGTAAGAAATTTATATAATCCACTTCCCACATCCAGCTTTTATAATAAACTATATAATTGCACAATTCATGATTAAATATTAATTCCACTTCATTACCTCAAATTCACTAAAATATTTCTGATTTAATGAAATTTACACCTGAATATTGAACATCCAGCACAAATTTCACCCTTGTTACACTTAGTGTTAGTACATCCAACTTTTATTCGTTTATAGTTTTGACAAGTAATAATTTCTTACCATCTGCATTAAAACAACTCAGACTGTATATTTGATTCTTTGTTTTTAGAAACTGATGCAGAAGAAAGAGTTATTAGTCTCCTGTTCCCTGTCTTTTATTGGCCTTCTACAGCATGTAGTGTTCAAGAAGAGTAATTATATATATATATATATATATATATATATATATATATATATATATATATATTTTTTTTTTTTTTTTTTCAACAAGTCGGCCGTCTCCCACCGAGGCAGGGTGACCCAAAAAGAAAGAAAATCCCCAAAAAAAAATACTTTCATCATCATTCAACACTTTCACCACACTCATACATAATCACTGTCTTTGCAGAGGAGCTCAGATACGACAGCTGAGAAAAGTCCCTCCCAGCTGTCACTATCTCAGACCCCTCCTTTAAAGTGCAGGCATTGTACTTCCCATTTCCAGGACTCAAGTCCAAATAAATCAATTAACTGGTTTCCTGAATCCCTTCACAAAATGTTACCCTGCTCACACTCCAACAGATCGTCATGTCCCAAAACCATTCGTCTCCATTCACTCCTATCTAACACGCTCACACATGCTTGCTGGAAGTCCAAGCCCTCGCCCACAAAACCTCCTTTACCCCTTCCCTCCAACCTTTTCTAGGACGACCCTACCCCGCCTTCCTTTCCCTACAGATTTATACGCTCTCCAAGTCATTCTACTTTGATCCAATCTCTCTAAATGACCAAACCACCTCAACAACCCCTCTTCAGCCCTCTGACAAATACTTTTAGTAACTCCACACCTTCTCCTAATTTCCACATTCCGAATTTTCTGCATAATATTTACACCACACATTGCCCTTAGACAGGACATCTCCACTGCCTCCAGCCTCCTCCTCGCTTTAGCATTTCCAACCCATGCTTCACACCCATATAAGAGTGTTGGTACCACTATACTTTCGTACATTCCCTTCTTTGCCTCCATGGATAACGTTTTTTGTCTCCACAGATACCTCAATGCACCACTCACCTTTTTTCCTTCATCAATTCTATGGTTAACCTCATCCTTCATAAACCCATCCGCTGACACGTCAACTCCCAAATATCTGAAAACATTTACTTCTTCCATAATCCCTCTCTCCAATGTGATATCCAATTTTTCTTTATTTAAATCGTTTGATACCCTCATCACCTTACTCTTATCTATGTTCACTTTTAACTTTCTACCTTTACACACTCTCCCAAACTCGTCCACTAACCTTTGCAACTTTTCTTTAGAATCTCCCATAAGCACAGTATCATCAGCAAAAGTAACTGTGTCAACTCCCATTTTGCATTTAATTCTCCATAATTTAATCCCACCCCTCTCCCCAACACCCTAGCATTTACTTCTTTTACAACCCCATCTATAAATATATTAAACAACCATGGTGACATTACACATCCCTGTCTAAGACCTACTTTTACCGGGAAGTAATCTCCTCTCTCCTACACACCCTAACCTGAGCCTCACTATCCTCATAAAAACTCTTTACAGCCTTCAGTAACTTACTACCTATTCCATACACTTGCAACATTTGCCACATTGCTCCCCTATCCACTCTATCATATGCCTTTTCTAAATCCATAAATGCAATAAAAACTTTCTACCTTTATCTAAATACTGTTCACATATATGCTTCACTGTAAACACTTGATCTACACATCCCCTACCCACTCTAAAGCCTCCTTGCTCATCTGCAATCCTACTCTCTGTCTTACCTCTAATTCTTTCAATAATAACCCTGCCATACACTTTACCTGGTATACTCAGTAAACTTATTCCCCTATAATTTTTACACTCTCTTTTATCCCCTTCCCTTTATATAAAGGAACTATACATGCTCTCTGCCAATCCCTAGGTACCTTCCCTCTTTCATACATTTATTAAACAAAAATACCAACCACTCCAGCACTATATCCTCCCTGCTTTTAACATTTCTGTCATGATTCCGTCAATTCCAGCTGCTTTACCCCTTTCATTCTACGTAATGCCTCACGCACCTCCCCACACTCACATCCTGCTCTTCTTCACTCCTAAACGATGTTGTACCTCCCTGGCCAGTACATGAAATTACCGCCTCCTTTTTTCATCAACATTTAAAAGTTCCTCAAAATATTCCGCCATCTACCCAATACCTCCAGCTCCCCATCTACTAACTCCCTACTCTGTTTTTAACTGACAAATCCATTCGTTCCCTAGGCTTTCTTACCTTGTTTATCTCACTCCAAAATTTCTTCTTGTTTTCAGCAAAATTTCTTGACAGAGCCTCTCCCATTCTTTCATCCGCTCTTCTTTTGCACTCTCTCACCACTCTCTTCACCTTTCTTTTACTCTCCATATACTCTGCTCTTCTATTAACACTTCTGTTTTGTAAAAACCTCTCATAAGCTACCTTTTTCTTTTATCACACCCTTTACTTCTTCATTCCACCACTCACTCTTCTTTCCTCCTGCACCCACCCTCCTATAGCCACAAACGTCTGCCCCACATTCTAATACTGCATTTTTAAAACTATCCCAACTCTCTTCAACCCCTCCACTACTCCTACTTGCACTAGCCCACCTTTCTGCCAATAGTTGCTTATATCTCACCCTAACTTCCTCCTCCCTTAGTTTATACACTTTTACCTCTCTCTACTTGCTGTTGCCATTTTCTTTTGTCCCATCTACCTTTACTCTAACTGTAGCTACAACCAAATAATGATCTGATATATCCGTTGCCCTCTATAAACATGTACATCCTGAAGCCTACTCATCAACCTTTTATCCACCAATACATAATCCAACAAACTACTTTCCTTACGTGCTATATCATACCTTGTATATTTATTTATCCTCTTTTTCATAAAATATGTATTACTTATTACCAAACCTCTTTCTACACATAGCTCAATTAATGGTTCCCCATTTACATTTACCCCTGGCACCCCAAATTTACCTACTACTCCATCCACAACATTTTTACCCACTTTAGCATTAAGATCCCCAACCACAATTACTCTCTCACTTAGCTCAAAACTCCCCACACACTCACTCAACATTTCCCAAAATCTCTCTCTCTCCTCTACACTTCTCTCTTCTCCAGGTGCATAAACACTTATTATAACCCACTTTTCACATCCAACCTTTATTTTACTCACATAATCCTTGAATTTATACATTTATATTCCTTCTTTACCTGCTATAACTGATTATTCAACATTATTGCCACTCCTTCTTTAGCTCTAACTCTATTTGAAACCCCTGATCTAATCCCATTTATTTCTCCCCACTGAAACTCTCCTACCCCCTTCAGCTTTGTCTCACTTAAAGCCAGGACATCCAGCTTCTTTTCATTCATAACATCTACAATCATCTCTTTCTTATCATTCGCACAACATCCACGCACATTCAAACATCCCACTTTGACGGTTTTCTTCTTTTTCTTTTTAGTAAGCTATACAGGAAAAGGGGTTACTAGCCCATTGTTCCCGGCATTTTAGTTGACTTTTACAACACGCCTTTCTTACGGAGGAAAGATTCTTATTCCACTTCCCCATGGATATGAAAGGGAAAAGCAATAAGAACAAGAACTATTAAGATAAAATCAAAGAAAACTCAGATGAGTGTGTATACAATAAACGTGTACATGTTTGCGTAGTGTGACCTAAGTGTAAGTAGAAGTAGCAAGACGTACCTGAAATCTTGCATGTTTATGAGACAGAAAAAAAACACCAGCAATCCTACCATCATGTAAAACAGTTTCAAGTTTCTGTTTCACAGTCACCTGGCAGGATGGTAGTACCTCCCTGGGGGGTTGCTGTCTACCAACCTACTACCTATATATATATATATATATATATATATATATATATATATATATAATTACTGTAGGAGGCCAATAGTGTTCGGAGTTTAGAGGTGAAATAATATACCAACTTAAATTTCTAGATATCTCAAGTTTCCTTACCCTGTTCTCAAACAGAACGTCATGAAAACCACTTGCCTCCCACTCTTATCTAGCACACTCACACACTCCTGTTGGATGTCCAAGCCCCTTGCACTTAAAACCTTTTTTTATTCCTTTTATCAACATTTTTTAAAGACAAGCCCCTAATCCTCCTTCTCTCCAACCCAGATTTATACTTCCTCCTAGTCAACCCATTTTTCTCTATCCTCTACAAATCCCCAAACCACCTCAATAACTGCTCCTCAGCCTTCTGAATAATATGTTCACTAACTTCACACCTCCTAATCTCCTAATTCCGAATTCCTTGTGTAATATTTACAACAAGCATTGCCCCTGAAGCAGGACATATTGGCTTCTTCCAGCCTCCTCTTCGATGGAGCATTTAAAAACCCTGCATCACATTATACAACTATGTTGGTTGGAGACTGCCTGTGTGTCGAAAGAAAAATGCCTGCGTACACGTTGGGGACTAACTGTTAATATGAGCATATACGTACATTAACGTAGTGTACATTCACGTATTCATAGCACTGCAAATAATGATATATAAGACGGGTTATGAGGCTCACTGTAATAAAAACATGAAGCAGCAAAATATATTTGCAGCAGTTCGTATCTAAATATTTACATTAATACGAGGTGCACGTACCCCTGATGCTGTGTCATCTTTCCTTGGTGCGAGGATTCTGTGGTTCGTGCTTGAGTGACTACTCATTTATAAGCACATTCCATGAACCATGCTAGGTTACCTTTATATGATGGTGGAATCCCGTGGATATGTGCTTGCATGGCACATGACTCCCAAGCACATTACATGGGTGAAGCTGGGTCACATTTTTTGGGGGGAGAATTTGATGGACCTTGCATGGGTAACTAATGTCTACCATTCATAAATCATGGACTGGGAGCTCAGCATTTTCTTCATATAAATATTGAGAGCAATATCTGAATATGTAATTGCCGTTTATAGTATTATAGCATATTGAGCTTGTTTTTTATAATATTTGTTGACTAGTGCTTTACGAGTGTGTTAAAAGATCACTAGACCAACAGAGAAAGACAACAGTTCCAGGTAATAAAGCTGAAGAAGGAAGGAGGAGAGCTCACATGAAATGATCATGAAGTGTGCGAGAATCCAAAAAAAAATTGGAGTTATTCTCAGGGAAAACAAGAAAATTATCAGTGAGTCAAAGAGAAAATGTGCACCAACGAGTAATGGAAACAATACACACAACAGGAGAAGAGGTGAGGAACCTGCCGAGTAAGCTAGATATATTGAAGGTAATGGTACTAAATATCTCTCCAAAGGTTTTGAGAGAGTGAGCAGAAACACTGTATGAACCAATAGCCATAATTTTCAATAAGTCAAATGTCCGAGGGATAACTATTCTAGGTTTTGAAACTGAAGACAATAGAAGATGACGTGATCAGTCTCTCAAGCTGTTGAAACCGGACACTATAGAGAATAAGGTGGTCAGTCCCTTAGGATTGCAGAACTATACACAGAAGACAATGATGACCTCGTCTTCCAGACGAGGTCATCACTCTTTCAGGCTGGAAGCTGGTATTTAATACTGCAGTCTTGATGAGTCGGCTTCAAGACTGAGTGGTTGATTACCTAATCTTCCATTGTCTTCTGTATATAGTTCTGCAATCCTAAGGGACTGACCACCTCATTCTCTATAGTGTCCGGTTTCAACAGCTTCAAATTTCCTCAGTCTCGGTACTGAATTTATCAAGCCAATGGCTGGTGAAAAGGATTCAAATGAAGATACTCAGGTGTTGCAAATGTGTCTAATTCTTCATGTTGTCAGAGTTGTATGACAATATTGTAATGATACCATGCAATCTCATGCTTGCTGGAAGTTCAAGCCCCTCGCCCACAAAACCTCCTTTACCCCCTCCCTCCAACCTTTTCTAGGACGACCCCTACCCCGCCTTCCTTCCCCTACAGATTTATACGCTCTCCAAGTCATTCTACTTTGATCCATTCTCTCTAAATGACCAAACCACCTCAACAACCCCTCTTTTTTTTAGAAAGAGAACAGAAAGGTTGCATTAAACTACAGGCCAGTGTCAGTGACAGGCGTAGTATGTAATCTTATTTTAATGATTATGAAGAGAGGTGTAATGTATCACCAGGGGAGAGAGTTCACATACAACACAGTTTTAGAGATGGCAATAAATGTCTTACAAACCTGCTCGAGTCCTTCTATAAGGTAACAGAAGTGAGGCAGGAGAGAGAAGGATGGGTGGCTTGCGTATTTTTATACTGTAGGAAGGATTTAGGTGCAGAACTGCGTAAGTGACTTGTACAAAAGTTTGAGAAGCACGCAGGAATAACAAACAAAAAACTACAAAGGATCAAGAAGTTCTTAATAGAAGGAAACATCGAGTAACTGTTAGGAAAGAGAAATCGGAAAAATAAGTGTCTGAGGCATCCCTATTTGCAGATAATGTAAAACTAGTCAGGAAAATACAATTATGAGCCGACTTGGAAAGTTTGCTAACGGAACTGTACCAACCAGAGGACTGGTCTGTTATTACGAGAACAGGTAGAATTGAAAGGCCTTTAGCACCTGATCGTAAGGTAAGTCACCAGCCCAGGAACGTATCAAGAGTAATGAAGGCAAAGACAAACGCCAAGGCAGTTTTTATCAGAAACAGTACATCTCCAATACTAATATTTACAACAATTTTAGCAGATGCCATACAAATGAAAATTACAATAATTGTGAGAGCGAGGAGAGTTCACTCACTGCTGAGTTTATAACTCAGGCAAAATGGAGCAGCATGTGTACTCAGCCGGAGCAAGTAAGAGACTCACATTACTCTCTCTCTTATTGTACATGTTGTAAATACTAGTGCTACCTAGCATTGAGTGTACTGAGTTACCGGGTGACGTTTGCTATTTTGTCGTGGTGTTGGCTTGGTAATGCCACCGGCGCGTGCTAGGCGTTTGTTGCCAACGCATACTTTGCAATATTTGCCCAGACTATCTATCTTGACAACGCTGCTGTCGTATGACTCGTTTTTTTGGCATTGAATATCATCGAGCTTTAACTGCTGCGTAGCTTCGTGAACTAATTCGCAATAAGCAAAGGTCTGATTTATCAATCATGGCTTCTCCATCTATGTCTGCTGCTTATTGAGCTTTCCTTAGTTCACCCATCTCCACTTCATTTCTTCGCTCGCAATGCTGCTGTTCCTACTCCTGTACATTTACCTGATAATTCGCCAGTCGCAGGGGCAAGTGACGGTGGACTTGGTTTAGCTCAGGATCCATCTGCTTTGCTAGTACTCGAATTGGCGAAGCTTACCTTGAGCAGACTAGAGAACAGCGGTTTTTTTTTGCTAAGGAAGAATATGACAAGGGGAGGAGGCAATATCTTTGTACGTTTGTTGTATATTTTAATGAGTTTAAATTAGTATCCTTGGTACTTCATTAATCTAAATCATCTGAAAACAGGCTTGAACCACCCTCGAGTGGTCATATAGTATTGGATGGGAAGACACAGGAATGTACTTCTGGCTTGGATGATGGGGGCTTTACTAATTATAGCTTTGTGAAGTACAGACGAGAGTTTATGTTGAATAGGCGTCAGCCAGGGTAGTCATGCATAGACTTCACTAAACTCCAGTCAAAAACATTTTTGAAATGGCACAAGGCAGCCGACGTCTCCAATTATAGTGAGTTAGTGCAATTAATTCTGGTGGAAAAATTCTTGGAATCGGTTTATCATTATAATCGAGTTCTCGTGGAGGATCGTAGGCTGATCGTGGGCTGATTGGGGGAGGCACCAAGAGTAACGATCTACTCTATTTTAAGAAAAGACTATACCTAGTACGTCAAATAGCTAAGAACAATCTTAGGAAAGCCCAGGTTGACATGAAACAGAGGTATGACATAGCATCTAAACTTCGTTCCTTTGACACAGGAGATAAAGTTACTATCCAAGAACCTGTACCTAGTCACACTTCGAAGGTGCGGTTTACTGACTAAGTGCAGGTGCTGGAAACGTCTAACCATAAATACACGGTGATTTTTCTTGACCGATCTGCGAAAGAGGAAGTCTATAACATCAATCAGATTAATTGTTTTTAACGACCTTGCTACCTGATAATGACCGTGCCTTCTGTCCCTATAGACCCCGATATTGAGACTGACGTCTTAGAAGAAGTCAATGAGGCGAAGAATGATTACTTAACTTTGATTTACTGAAACACCTACGTCTGTTAATGTCAGGTATCACAGAAACTTAAATCTCTGAAATCTCAACCATTCTTCACACCTATCCAAACATATTTTCAGATGTTCCAAAAATATGTAATCTTGGATTGCGTGACAAAGATGTACGTCTGTTGATGGACCGGGACGCAGGAGCGTTGACCCTTGGAACACCCTCCAGGTATAATACAGCTAAACCAGTTAAAGGTGAATAAAGTTATAGTATCGGATGCCTACCTGCTGCCACACCTGGATGTCACATTGACTTCATGGTTAATCCCAAATAAGTCACCAGAGTGGCCCTCCTCAAGGCCTACTACCAAGTCCCTCTACTGACAGGGCCAATGATATTTCTGCTATCATAGTTCCAGGAGGCTGTTATCAGTACATTGTCATCCCTTTCGGTATGCACAATGCCCAGCCACATATCAAAAGCTGATCAACACACCTGTAAATGAATTAGTTGGCATTCAGGCCTATTTATATGATCTGATAATAGTTTCAACTCCTTGGAAAGTGCTGATTGTTATTTTCAGTAAATCCACTTCGGTATATCATTAATCACTGTCTAAGGCGACATAGTAGTACAAGGGACTGTATCACCTAAGTCAGCCAATATTATTAATCCCATTTTAAATTACAAAGTCCCCATGACAGAAATTCCCTCCCACCTGAGGAACTCAAACACCAGCTGAAACAGTTTTCTAGGGATGGGTGTGTAGTGTATTTCAAATACGTTACATTTTATTCAGGGTGCTGCATGCAATCCCTTCTTGTATTTCTTCTAATTAGCTAAGCTGGTAGTTATGGTCTGTACAACTGGAAGGGCCCGCAACTGGGCTGTGAATAGCTGCCTGGTTTAGATATCAACCAATCATGGTGAATGGGTTGACTCCAGATGAACTGATGTAATTTCTAAACCCCTAGTCTGGACTCAGTCTCTCACTTACTATGACTGAGTACACATACTTGTCTCTTTTTTAAGAGTTGTAAGCCTATAACAGTTTGCAAACTCATCTTGCTCTCATACAGTAATTTTAATTAGAATGGTATCTGCCTACACTGTTCGTCTATTACACTCTGTACATATTGAAAATATTGGTGATGGGGATATAAGGATACTCATAAAAACTACATTTCGTTTTTGTCTTCGCCTTTATTACTCTTGGCATGATCCTTGTTTGGTTACTTAAATTACAGCCAGGTGCTCCAGGCCTTTCATTTTAGAATCAGCGAATGAAAAGTTATGAGACATAGGAAGAGGCATAGAAAACTGAAAACGGAGTACAGGCTCGGGGTATACCGGCTACTAACCTAATTCAAGGAGAAGGAACTCAAGGTGAGCATAGTACGGAGCATATCCCCGGAGGCACAAATCAAACGAAAAACTTCTGTAGGAAATGCGTCTGGTAAATCTAAGACTGGCCTTCAGGAACATCAACTAGGAGTCATTAACGAAACAATGTATCGAATATGCATGTCAGGGTCATTTTGGAGTAGGCAGCACCAGTACGGAACCCTCTTCGTATTAGACATTTTATGAAACTGAAGAAAATGCAGTTTTGCAAAGGACAAGTCCTGGGTGTGAACTATGGGAACAGAATACAGGCCGTAAACCAAGTGACATTAACGAACAGAAAGACAAAGGGTGATATGATAGCGACATGCAAAATACTGAGAGGACATGGGCAGACTCCGAGAGGCTGGAAACGAGAGCATATGGACATAGCTGAAAGTTAATGACACAGATGAGTAACAGGGATGTTAGGAGCGCCTCCTGGCGAGCAGTAAGTGGAAGTACCTGAGCAGTGATGTAGTAGATGGAGAGCCATACATAGCCTTACAAATATCAATTATTTGGCTTATGACGTCAAGAGAGTGCGAACACAGTAGCAACTAGGCAGTGCCAGGAGCTGAAATTTAGCTCCAGCAACGACATATGAGTACATGTAGGTGAGCACAGGTTAAATGCCTCATGTAACTCAAATGAAAGAGACGGTATTTCCTCCACCATCTAAATTTATAAGCTCTTTATGACCCCCAAAGAATTTTTCTCTTTTCGTAAATTCAATAAATAATGGAGTTCGTGGTGTAAGAGAGTGAAAGATAAACAAGGGGTGTGTCCATTAAGTTTTTATGAGCGATATTACATACACACCTTGTGTTTATGGTGATTCATGAGCAAGTATAGTGACAGGTAGTACACCTTTACTGGAGTTAAGCGGTGTTTAAGAGTGTTTGTTTATGTATGTATGTGTATGTGTGTATGTTTGTATGTGTGTGTGTACTCACCTAATTGTGGTTGCAGGAGTCGATTCATAGCTCCTGGCCACGCCTCTTCACTAATCGCTACTAGGTCACTCTCTCCCTGCTCCATGAGCTTTATAATACCTATTCTTAGAGCTGAAGAAATACTTTCTAACATCCCTGTGACTCTTCTGAGTCTTCAACTGTCCCTCCTGTCCGCCAGTGTCGTCAGGTCGAGTTCTCTTAACCACTTCTCCTAGGATATGCCCTTAGCTCCTGGACTAGTCTCGTTGCAAACCTTTGAACTTTCTCTTGTTTCCTGACGTGCTTGGCCAGGTGAGGGTTCCAAACTGGAGCTGCGTACTCCAGTATGGGCCTTACGCACACGTTGTACAGGGTCCGGAAAGACTCCTTACTGAGATGTCGGAATGCTATTCTTAGGTTCGCTAGTCGCCCATATGCTGCAGCAGTTATTTGTTTGATGTGCGCCTTAGGAGATGTGTTCGTTATTATACACACTTCAAGATCCTTTTCCTTCTGGTCTAGCCAGTTGCTAGACCAGGCTTGCAGCCTATCTAGATCCCACTGTAGTCCTGCCTAATTCTTCTCCGACTGAATTCTCCTCATTAACTTCAGGGACACTTCTGAGTCTATTCCTTCCGTTATGTCATTCACATATACCAGGAACAGCACTGATCCTTGGACTGACCCCTGTGGAACCCCGCTCATCACAGGCGCCCACTCTGTCCACCTCATCACGTACCATGACTCGCTGCTGCCTTCCCGTCAGATATTCTCTGATCCATTGCAGCGTCTTCCCTGTTATACCTGCATGGTCCTCCAGCTTTTGCACTAGTCTCTTGTGTGGAACTGTCAAAATCCTTCTTACAGCCCAAGAAAACGCAATCTACCCTCCCCTCTGTCTTTTGTCTTACTGCTTTTACCTTGTCATAGAACTCTACTAGGTTGTCCACCACTCTTCTCTTGATAATCTTCTCCATGACTTTGCATATAATACATGTCTGTGACACTGGTCTGAAGTTTATGCTACGTTTCGGTCCCCTTTTTTAAAAAAATGGGACGACATTTGCTGTCTTTCTTACCTTAGGTAGTCGTCCTGTTTAGATAGATGTGTTGAAGATTGTTGTTAGTGGTACACAGAGTGCCTCTGCTCCCTCTCTAAGGATCCAAGGAGAAATGTTTTCCGGCCCCATCGCCTCTGAGATATCTAGTTCACTTAGCAGCCTCTGTACCTCCTCCTCGGTTGTATGTATCGTGTCCAGCACTTGTTGGTGTATCCCACCTCTCAGTCCTTCTGGAGTTCTTTCTATCTCCACTGTGAATACTTTTTTGACTCACAAACTTCAAGGTCGTTTCTTGTAAACATCTCTCCTTCCTTCCTCAGCCTGATTACATGGTCTTTGTTTTTTTCCTGATGTGACTGTACAACAGCTTCGGGTCAGACTTGGATTTTGCTGCTAAGTCATTTTCGTATTGTCGTTGGGCATCCCTCCTTACCTGTCTTGCTCTTCGACTACTCTCCTTGTTTTCCTTGATCCTTTGACTTGTATATTTCTTCCATTCTCTAGCACACTTGGTTTTAGCCTCTCTACACCTTTGGGTGGACCAAGGGATCGTCTTGGCCTTCTCATTGTATCTGTTGCCCTTGGGTACAAACCTCTCCTCCGCTTCCTTGCATACTGTTTATGCATATTCCATCATCTCGTTTACTGTTTTTCCCTGTCAGTTCTCTGTCCCATTGGACCGCGTGGAAGAAATTCCTCATGCTTGTTAGTCCCCTCTCTTGTAGTTTGGCTTCATTCTTCTTGCCCTTCCTGCCTCCGTCTCCATTTGTAACTATACTATGTATTCGAAGCTTAGAACCAAGTGATCACTAGTTCCGAGGGACCTTCCATATGTGATGTCCTCAATATCTGCACCATTCAAGGTGAATACTAGATCCAGTCTTGCTGGTTCATCATCTCCCCTTTCTCTGGTAGTATCCCTAATGTGTTGATGCATGAAGTTTTCCAGTGCCACCATGTGGCTCTAGGTTTTCCCAGTGGATTTCGTTGTGATTGAAGTCACCCACAACCAACAGCTTTGCCCTGCCCACATGGGCCCTTCTGGCCACTTCAGCCAGTGTATCAACCATCTCTCTGTTACTCTCATCATATTCTTCTCTTGGCCTCCTGCTATTCTGTGGTGGGTTATACATAACGTCAATCACCTCCTTGGGGCCTCCAGTCTGAAGCGTTTGTATTATGTAGTCCCTTGCTTCTCCTCTGTCCCCTCTCTCCAACTCCTCAAAATCCCATTGTTTTTTGATGGGTAGTGCTCTTCCACCCTCCCCGTTTCTTCTGTCTTTCCTCAGAATCCGATATCCAGTTGGAAAGATCACATTTATTATCAGTCCTGAGAGCTTGGTTTCTGTGAGGGCTAAGATGTCTGGTAACGCCTTTGTGATTCTTTCGTGCCACTCCTCAAACTTATTTGTTATACCACCAGTTTTGGAGTACCATACCTTTAGTTTCCTCTCAAACACTGCATTCTGAGAGGTTTGGGGGTGGGGTGTGTTGGTCCTGCCAGGGTGCTATGGGATTCTACTGCATATTGTGGGATAGGGGTTGTGAGTGTGGGGGAGTGTGTTTGGCTGCAGGGTTCTGAGGGTGGTCCTGTGGGTGTTTGTATACTCTGCTCATGGAACAAGGAGAGAGTGGAATTAGTTACGACCAATGAAGAGGTGGGGACAGGAGCTGTGAATTGGCCCCTGTAACCACAATAAGGTGAGTACAACTGGTGAGTATACACACACACACAATGTATCATCCTACAATTGAAACAAATATATACGGTCACATATATACGTGAAAATGGCTGCCAAAATAACAGATCACACTTCACACTTGTAATATTGTTACTGCGTTGCTAACCACTAGATGAAGTGTCGAGCCTTGCTGCGTGCGTGGGTGGCAACACATAACCTTCAGTCGTAGCTTCCAGGGAAGTCGTACGTAATTTTCGTGGATGTAATAATAGCGCCCAGAATCTGACTCTATTACTGTTAGTCACGTGACGCTTGAAATAGGCTTGGAAAAAGAATCGCATCATCGTCACCGGTTCTGAGGTAATATGAGCTGTAGATCCTGTCTCTGGTGGTGACGTGGAAGATGCTCCAAAGAAATTCTACATCTTTGGTCGCTGTTATGACCCCTTACTGATTTTTTCAGAGTAAAAACACACACTGTTGGACTCATCTTTTGTGTAGCATTTACGATCCAGTGGCTAAGAGCTTTAATTTTGGAGTTGTGGGGTTGACTTGCAGCAGGATCGAACCCCACCCTTGGCAGAGTTTATATTTTAATAACATGTGTCAATTTTCACCGTTGTGTATGTATAAGAGGGAACTAAGTGCCAAGTAGATGCATGAAACGCCTAATTCTTCGTTAAAATAACGTCTCGCATAAGAATGCTCGATAAAACACTGATCGAAACGATTAAGTTGGAGTACATGAAAATGGTAAACAACAGAAGACTGAAACGTTCACACCGTGGCTGTCTGATGAGAAGCAACATAAGAACACTGCAGCAGGCCTACTGGCCCATACTAGGCAGGTCTTCTGGCTCATAGAGGCAGGTACAATTTACAACCACTCACATCTATATCTATACCCGTCTAACTTATATATAAAGCTACCCAACGTTCTTGTCTTAATGACGTTATCTGGGAGTTTGTTCCACTCGTCTACAACTCTACTGCAAAAACAGCACTTACCATTATCCTTTCTAAATCTAAATTTATCCAACTTGAATCCATTCCTTGGTTAGATTTTTTCAACATGCTATTGATATTCCCTTTATTTATTCCTGTTTTCCATTTACGTATACACTTCACTTATATCTCCCCTAATTCGACACCTTTCCAGCCTATCGTCATAGAAAAGATTTTCAATACATGGACTCAACTAAGTCCTCCTTCTTTGTATGTTTCCGAGGATACTTATGTCCATCCTTTAATATGGAGACCAGAACAGAGCAGCATAATCTAAATGAGGTCTAACCAAAGAGATATAAATTTAAAGTATAACCTTAGGACTTCTATTAATTACACTTCTTCATATAAAGCCAAGACTTCTCTTAGTTTTATTGTGAATACTAAAGCACTCTTGTTGTGGCTCTAAATTTCAGCTAACCAGAACTCCTAGATTTTTTTCGCATTCACTTTCACTAAAACCTACATACTTTACTTTATAAGTACCACAGTAATATCTTTTTCCTAGGATTAGAACATTGCACTTGTCTCAATTGAACAGCATCTGGCTCTATTGAGACAATAACAACAACTTTCCTAGTTCAACCTGTAGCTTCTAGTGTCCACATCAGAAATTATGTTACGGTCTATTTTGATGTCATCAGCAGAATTACTTATTCTACTATTTATTCCCTAGTCAGTGTCGCTTATGTGGACTGTGAACAGCAAGGGTCCCAACACTGACCCTTGTGGAACACCACTCATAAGACATCCTCATTTTGATTTCTTCCCATTAATGCAATATCCATATTGCTTATCGGTCAGCCATGCCTCTATCCAGGAAATAATTTCTCATCATATTCCATATGTTGCTACTTCCTTAATCAGTCTCCTGTGTGGAGCTTTATCAAAGGACTTACTGACGTACAGATACATGATTTCCTATTCTTTATATTGCTCTACCTCCTCGAATACCTTGGTGGAAAAGGTTACTAAATTCGTAAGGTAAGAACTTCCTTTTATAAAACCGTGGCGAGATTCGTTAATCAAATTATAACTTTCAAAGTGGCTTCAATTTGCACTGGCAATTATTGATTCCTTCATCTTTCCCAGAGTTGAGGATTAGCTGAGTGGTCTATAATATGAAACATTTATTTTGTACGTTATCTGTTCGTTGTGATATGTTGAAGAGACTAGGTAATGGTTGGTTAAGTTCCTCCTTCCATCCCTATAGAAACCTTAAACTCATTCTTCAAGGTCCTGTACTAGTTTGGCTTCGATCTGTCTGGTTGTTTGAAAACAATGTCACTAATGAGAGTGATATTGCAAAATTTATTTTTGTCCTGAAGAGTAACATTATTGATTGCTGAAATTTCGTTTATATCCTATTATATAAAAAACAGAGAGGAAATAAGTGTTAAAAATGATACATATTTCTTCGTTATTAAGCTTATTCCTTTATACCTGGTAGAAAGTCAGGATTAGTCTTTGATTCCCACCAACCTTAATTTCATATTCTCTTTTGGCTTTCCTTAACCCTTTCTAGACTTCTCTCATAAATTGAATGTATTGTTCATTATGGTGACCCCTTCTTTTCTGATTCGCAGGAGATGTTTGAGTCTATTGTTAATTTATTTAAGTTCATTTATGTTTGACCTAAATTCTGTCTGAATATAAGCAGCTTGATCAGCTTGTACAATGCTCTGGAAAATGACATATTGACAACGATCACAATGATAGTCCCTAGTCACGTTACCCCAGATTGCACTTCAAGTAATCACTTTACCCCATATAATAAGCAGCACGAAAACTGAGGACCTTAACTTTGTTATTATTAAGGTAATTCCATAAGAAATCAAAACTAAGTGATTTGTGATCATTTTCTCCAAGTTCTATATTAGCTTAAAGATAATCTATTAGAACCAAGTCCTGCAGGATATTTTCTCTAGTTGGTTCTGACAAACTGGTTCAAAAAACAGTTCTGGACCATCTCAAGAAAGTTGCTAGACTCCAGATTACCTAATGGATTACTCTAAAGTTAAAAATATACAATTAAAACTACATTTTCGTTTCTAGATGCCTGAACAATTGTGTCCTAAACAAGTTTACCCTGGTTACTTTCGAAATTTGGGGACCTACAGATAACATCTAAGATTAGATTAATTCCCTTCGAGAAATTGCAGCCAAACAGATTCTGTATTCGTCCCTTCCATCTTTATATCTTTGTTGATTCAACTGTTTTAATTTTCCATAACATGCATAGCAACTCATCCCTCCCTTTCCTGTTGGCTTTGCAAGTGTGGAATAATTTGTACCCCCTCTATATTGAATTCAATATGCATTTCCCTATTTTGCAGACTGACCAAGGTTTCAGTTATTACAAATATATCTATATTTCTTGCACATGCAATTAGTATTATTATATTAATTTTATTTCTTGCACTCCGGCTATTTGTATAATAGATATTAAGAAAGGTAAAAGTACACAGGTGCAACTAATGTGTCATATTATTGTTGTCAAGCTAACGGCTTGACAAAGCTCCTGGAGAGCGAAACGTTGCCACAATTAGATGTCACATTAATTGCACTTGTGTCCTTCTACCCAACATATTGTCGGTAATTCTACCAACATTATTACGATATTAAGTAAGTTTTTGCTTCGCCTTTCTTCCCCGTCTCGATTTATTTATAAATCAATTTTCATGTTATATTTTTCAGAAACTATTTCATGGGCTATCGTCTTTTATTAATGTTTTATTGACATATCTTTACAATCTTTACTCTGTTACTGCAACACTATTGTTGCGGTATGTCAGTTATGTTACATAGGTGATCATTACACGTGTCTGTGTCACTCAGGTGATCATTACACGTGTCTGTGTCACTCAGGTGATCATTACACGTGCCTGTGTCACTCAGGTGATCATTACACGTGTCTGTGTCACTCAGGTGATCATTACACGTGCCTGTGTCACTCAGGTGATCATTACACGTGTCTGTGTCACTCAGGTGATCATTACACGTGCCTGTGTCACTCAGGTGATCATTACACGTGCCTGTGTCACTCAGGTGATCATTACACGTGTCTGTGTTACTCAGGTGATCATTAATGATTATTAATGACACGTGCGTGTCTCTCAAGTGATTATCATTGATGACTGCATGTCATTATGTTGATCGTTACAGATGAATGTTTATGACACTCAAATGTTTACGTCTTCAGTTTATCATTATAGATGCATATATTTGTCAAACAGCTGATCGCTGTACATATTTATGTCACTCAGCTGATCATTACACATGTTTATAATGCACTCAGCTGATCATTATTAGAGCGTGTTCATGCAACTCATCAGAACATTATGGCTTGCATAATATCACAAGTAAACTAGTAAGAACACAGAATAAACAAAGAAACATACATGAACAAAATGTGTAGACACTATTAAAAACCTTAATTAGGACAATTGGTCTGTTTCGGAGAGGTAAATAAGAGCAATTTGTCTGTAACAAGGACGACAAAGCATGCAATTAATCTAGAACAGAGAAATTAAATTTCTTTATAATTTAATTCCTTTGTGAAACAATTAAATGAATGAAAAGTGCAGATGAAGGCACTTGTTCTTTCCCAAAAGTTGATTTCTTCAGTACAGTTAATGAAAGTTTCTCTTATATTTGTAATCTAAGTTAGATTTGGTTCTGAAAGCTTCTTACATCTTAATAAAATTTAACCAGTTATATCGTATAGTGACGCAAATAAAATAAACAATACGTAAAGGTAATAAGGAGTTCTGAAGCGTAAACTGAAAGCTGAGACCAAGAATTAGCAAAAACCGCATTTACATTTGCGAAAAAAACAAGCTGCTTAAGTAGACTATCTTTCATATATGAAGTAAGAAAATGCAAAAAATCAGCTACAACAGACTAGAGGACAGTTACCTGGAGAAGAGCAGCGTCGCTTGTATCTGTCGCGCGGACGACACCATCATCCCACGCCTCCAGCAGGAAGCTCTGATCCACACCTCCGCTGTAGCCGGGGACACATGACACAGACACGCTCTCCTCCGTCTCGTTGAATACATTGCAAGAGCTCACCATGTCCGGCTTGCCGGCAGGGAACACGGTGAAGGTGCAAGGTGTTTTCTGTGTGCCCACAGCGTTGGTCGCCCAGCACAGCAAGGTGCCGTAGTCCAGGTCGCTTACCGGGGAATAACGCAAGTCGGACCGCTGTGAGTTGCTGTATTGTTTTAGTGAGTGTGTGTTAGTGTTAGTGCGTGTGTGTGGGTGTGTTAGTGTGTGCATGTGCGTGAGTTTGTGTA
>WNWK01002344.1:0-12500 GCA_009830355.1 Cherax destructor | reverse complement strand
GTTGTCAGGAAGTGTAATAGCCTAGAAAGTGACGTAGTGGAGGCAGGAACCATACATAGTTTTAAGACGAGGTTTGATAAAGCTCATGGAGCAGGGAGAGAGAGGACCTAGTAGCAATCAGTGAAGAGGCGGGGCCAGGAGCTATGACTCGACCCCTGCAACCACAAATAGATGAGTACAAATAGGTGAGTACACACACACACGACATGACGGAAGGAATAGACTCCGAAGTGTCCCTGTTTGCAGATGATGTGAAGTTGATGAGAAGAATTCAATCGGACGAGGACCAGGCAGAACTACAAAGGGATCTGCACAGGCTGCAAGCCTGGTCCAGCAATTAGCTCCTGGAGTTCAACCTCACCATGAAGATTGGGGAAGGGCAAAGAAGACCGCAGACGGAGTACAGTCTAGGGGGACAGAGACTACAAACCTCAATCAAGGAAAAAGATCTTGGGGTGAGTATAACACAAGGCACATCTCCTGAGGCGCACATCAACCAGATAACTGCTGCAGTATACGGGCGCCTAGCAAACCTAAGAACAGCATTCCGACATCTTAATAAGGAATCGTTCAGGACCCTGTACACTGTGTACGTTAGGCCCATACTGGAGTATGCAGCACCAGTTTGGAACCCACACCTAGCCAAGCACGTAAAGAAACTAGAGAAAGTGCAAAGGTTTGCAACAAGACTAGTCCCGGAGCTAAGGGGTATGTCCTACGAAGAGAGGTTAAGGGAAATCGCCCTGACGACACTGGAGGACAGGAGAGAAAGGGGGGATATGATAACGACATATAAAATACTGAGAGGAGTTGACAAGGTGGACAGGGACAGAATATTCCAGAGATGGGACACAACAACAAGGGGACACAGTTGGAAGTTGAAGATTCAGATGAATCACAGGGATGTTAGGAAGTATTTCTTCAGTCACAGAGTGGTCAGGAAGTGGAATAGTTTGGGAAGCGATGTAGTGGAGGCAGGATCCATTCATAGCTTTAAGAAGAGGTATGATAAAGCTCATGGTGCGGGGAGAGTGATCCAGTAGAGGCCAGTGAAGAGGCGGGGCTAGGAGCTATGAATCGACCCCTGCAACCACAACTAGGTGAGTACAACTAGGTGAGTACACACACACACACACACACACACACACACACACACACACACACGCACACACACATTAATTACAAATCAGTGGAATTTGGGAGAGGTGAGAGGAATAAACATACAAAAGGATAATGATTTTATAGTGTGCTCAGTTAAGACCAGGAGACTCAAAATAAAGTTGTAGTGATATTCTAACCACCACCTTATGAGATCAAGGTAGGAATATGAAGAAAGAGTCGAGTGATGGTTGACAGAAGCAGTCAGGAGACCATTTAGGGCTAAATCGAAGCTACTTATAGCAGACAACTTCAACCAAAGAGAAACCGATTTGGAAAACCTGGGACCAATATGAGGGACCGGAAACATGGAGGGCCAAGTTGATGGAGGTGATTAGAGAAAACTTTCTGTGTTAGCAAGTTTAGAACAAGACATAAGAGAGAGGAGATGATGAGCCAACAAGACTAAACCTATTTTTTTTTTACCCCAGGTACGTCTAACATGGGTGGAATAGAATATGCGACCCATCTGGGTGCTACTGATCATGCGGTTCTGAACTTCGATTACTTGGAGGAAAGTACAGCAGGCGGAGAGAGCAAAGAGCCAGAGTTTAGAATGAGGTATTTTGAGAGGTTGAGAGACTTTCTGAATGTAATCTATTGGGACAGTGAATTGGAAGGTAAGTCAGTGGATGAGATGATGGAGTACCTTGCTGGAAAATGGAAGGAAACTGTGGAGACTTTCATAACAAAAAGCGTAGAAAAAATGAAGAAAAAGAGAGCCCTCGTTCGACCAGAAATGCAGAAAGAAAAAATGAAAAGTGTACCACCAATACACAAATAACCCGCACATAGAAGTGAGGAGCTTGTCACGACGTTTTGGTCCGACTTGGACCATTTACAAAGACACGTTAACAAAAAGGAGAGAAGGAGGGAGTATATATAGGCCAGCAGACAGGGACGGGAACGAGAGAGGAAGTGGTGGAGGAGTAATAGTAGTAGTAGTAGTGGAGTCAGTCATATACTAAGAAAGAGGAGCACTGCAAGGGAGCTAGGGGCCCACAGAGGGTAGCAGCAAGGACACAGAGGAGGGAAAAATAATAGAAAGTACAAATACAAGGCAGAAGAAAGAAACCCAAGGGAGAAAGAGGAAAGGGAAAGATGGAGAAAAAGAAAAAAGAATCAGGTTAAGTCACGAGTGTTCTGAAGTTTGGAGCATTTAACAATGCAATGTGAAAGGAAGGCATCTACAGAGACAAAGCCAGGGCTAAGATTCATACAGGGAAAGTTGTGTATAAGGGAGGATTCAACCAGACGGCGACTGTGAAAGTTGGACGTAGAGTAGACAGTTTTAGCAGAAGACCAGTCAATAGGATGACTGTGATCTCTGACATGACAGAAGACCATTGTTGGTGTCGGCAAGACTAACACTACTTTTGTGCTCCCTAAGTCTGTCAGAAAGAGATCGGCCAGTTTCACCAAAGTACTGAAGAGGACAGGAGGAACAAGAAATAGAGTAGATACCAGGAGCATCTATAGAGGGAGGGGAGGTATGAACTAGATTAGTGTGAAGAGTGTTAGTCTGACGAAAAGTAAGTTTGATGTCTAAGGAACGGAGAGAGTTGTTAAGATTAGAAAGACCTGAAATGTAGGGAAGGCAGAGGACTGGAGAGTTCCCATGAGTAGAGAGTTTGGGAGAGAAGAAAGTCCGTTTAGCACGGGAGAAGACAGAATCTATGAAATGGGAAGTGTAACCCAGGCGGGAAAATGAATTATGAAAAGTGGAAATTTCTGATTCAAGTGCCAGTACAACATGGGTTCGGTCCTTAGCTAGTGCAGTGTTGTTATTAATCAATACCACTCGTTCGTGGTTACATATATATATATATATATATATATATATATATTATATATATATATATATATATATATATATATATATATATATATATATATATATATATATATATATATATATATATATATATATATATATATATATCCTAGGTAGTAGGTTGGTAGACAGACCGCCAGGAGGTACTACCGTCCTGCCAAGTGAGTGTAAAACGAAAGCCTGTAATTGTTTTACATGATGGTAGGATTGCTGGTGTTTTATTTCTGTCTCATAAACATGCAAGATTTCAGATATGTCTTGTTACTTCTACTTACACTTAGGTCACACTATACATTCATGTACAAGCATATATATACACACCCTCGGCGTTTTCTTCTATTTTCTTACTAGTTCTTGTACTTATTTCCTCATATCTCCATGTGGAAGTGGAACAGAATTCTTCCCTCCATAAGCCATGCTTGTCGTAAGAGTCGACTAAAATGCCGGGAGCAAGGGGCAAGTAACCCCTTCTCCTGTATACATTACTAAAGTTAAAAAGAGAAACTTTTGTTTTATCTTTGGCCACCCCATATATATATATATATATATATATATATATATATATATATATATATATATATATATATATATATATATATATATATATATATATATATATATATATATGCATATATATTTATATATATATATATATATATATATATATATATATATATATATATATATATATATATATATATATATATATATATATATAATAATTTAATCGCCGTATTTTTTTTTTTTTTTGCTTTAAAACCACTTTTTTTTTTTGCATTGATTTGTGTTCTACTCGTGAAGCTGGCATCCAAACGGGAGGGAAATAAAATTAGTGTCTGAGCTTACGATTCCCCAAATACGGCCTTTGTTAGGGAAAGCATGTCCAGAAACCTAACGTTATTTGCCATGGTGCTGTAGTGGTGTATAGAGTCCAGCATTTAGCTGGCTTCCTGGGAGGCTGCCTAATGTTTAGAGTTCAAGATTAGCATCTCCCGGACTTAGGTAGTTATCACATAATTACCTTCTGCTGTCAAAATTGTAGCCATAATGGGATGTACCTTTAATATTACACATAAATATGAAAATATCGTTCTTATATTGCATCAGTTTGAGACGGCAACTCTTAGGTTTTGCATTTTCTGTCTCACTCATTTTCCTCTAACCCCTTGTATAGCTACGACAATTCACTTGTTGCCAACCTGCTTACTATGTAAAGTTAGATTCCAGAATGATTTAGGATACGAATTGAAAATACAGATTGTAATATCATTTTAGCTCTAAACTTTAGGCGCTGTAATCTATACTAGTGGAGTCTCTTCCCTGTAATGCCTACCTCAGTGTGGAGCATTTACGTAAATTTAAATTTATTTATTCAATAGTTACACAGTACCAACAACTGTGGGATTAAGTGATTTGGATAAAAAATATTGCTATATGCTAATTATCATTTTGTTTCAAGTATCACGGCATAGATCTTGGCATCTCCCATAGCGCTCCGAATAATTTTATTTTTTTTAAAGAGGTTAATTTTCTGTGTGTAATATGACTAAAGAACATGTTTAGGGTCAGTACTTAGAGATATACGGCCGCGAAGGTGGCACTGGCTGGTCATGTGATAGCAACATGGAGTACTGCCGCTTGCAGAAATGTCGAAGATATACCTTTTTTCTCTTTTTTTTTTTTAAGTGACGTAGCTTTTATGTTTCGAGGACTACAATTTATAGTAGATCTTGTGAGTTCATAGTCAAAAATTGTTCTGACAAAAATATTAGGTACGGAAATAGTAATCAGTCACAAACACACTGATAGATGAACATATCCACCTGCCTCGGTCACATACTATTGTCAAGAAATATATACAAGTTATTTATAGGTCTCAGCAATGTTTATAGAAGTGCTGGAGTATATGAAACTCCTTGATATATATATATATATATATATATATATATATATATATATATATATATATATATATATATATATATATATATATATATATATATATATATATATATATATATATATATATTTCGGCCATAAAAAGTTTTATACCAAAGCAATTATGTTTGCCTGGTAGTATACATTGCTTGAACGACAGGCGTCCTTTGAACGCAATCAAGGACTAAGTATATTTAGGCACAGGTACAGGTAATTACAATTATTATATATATTGAAAATTACCTAGGATAACCCAAGAAAAAGGTCAGACAAAGTGCAATACTGTGCTTGCAAATACATATTAGGCATAAGCATCACTGGAATATACACATTTTGACCATAGTTGTATCTTCTCATTTGTGCAGCTGTGACGATTCTGATACATGTTTAATACATGTTTGTCTAGCTATCAGTCATGAGCGGTTCTCTCTCAGGGACAGAAAGAGGCAGACAGAAAGAGACAGAGCCAGCTAGGCAGCCAGATCCAGCCAGCCAGCCAACCGGCCAGCCGTATTACACATTTTGCAGAATCCTCTCTTTCTCTCTTTACTAACTCAGAGCATCGGTGATAGGACATTCTGGCAGGATGCCACTACCAGTGGCGTCAAAATTGAAAGGATGTGGCACAAATGTTACACATGGGTTATGATTGGGGTTTTCAATATTTCCTCGACCACTTGTGGCCACATCCATCTCAAAGCCACGAAACTCAGGATCAACATAACAATCCTCGGATAAGGAGAGTTTAATACAACAAGGTCTTAGTGAATCCCTGGGGTTTCCCATGCTGTTTGCTCTAGCTGGCGCTCAACTGAACTGATGCTCCCACGAGATATTGAGTGATCCCAATTTTTTTTATGTACACACTGAGTGCTAAGACCCATTCTACAATGGCTAGGCCTTTCAAGCCTCTATTGACAAATTTGAATGCAGGAAAAATAGTGCGTTGATCAACGTCTGGAGCACTATCAGTAATGCGCAGATCATCGGTTTAAAGGTTAAAGGATTAATAAATCTGTATTTGGCTGTCCATGTTTTCTAAATGAAAATATATATACTGAACATTTTTACTGAATAATGTAGGATACCTAGATTCTCTTTGCATGAGTAAAACCTAGCACTAGGTGCTTCACTAGGTGGGATGCTTTCCTGGCTGCCAGTAACGCCTTCTCAATAAAATTCTTGGGTAGCTTAATTTTGGGGCAATGTCAAAAATCTTGCTAATTTCAATGTCCGGATATTTTGGGCTGCAAATAATTGAGCCCTCGATAACATCATAAGGAAAACGTTTCTTTTAACTTTCTATTCATGACTGTAGTAATAGTGAGTGTACAAACACACACTACCTGGAGACCTGGAGAGAGTTCCGGGAGTCAACGCCCCCGCGGCCCGGTCTGTAACACGATGAACTAGATCTTTAAAATATGGTAGTTCTTTTTATCGTTTTAAGCTCGAGTGTGAACATAGTCTAGGGTGATAAACTATTTATTCCACCTATTGCAGTCTAATGCAATATTGCATATCTCATGATGAAGTACTAGCATCAATACAAAAGGCTTAGAGCTAGCTCTTTCCATCACCTAGTGGCTTATTTTGAATAATTTTGACCACTTGTTTCTGATTGTCTTGCATAATGAGTGCCACTCACCAACACTTCTCCCATCAGTTCCCTTCCTTGTCTATAGTAAACAGATCCTACTGAAATCATTCCCTTAAAACATGATGGTCACTTAGCTAGATGTCCGATCGACCAGCTATACAAGTTAGTTATTACTAAAAACATTCACTGTATGTATTATGACATAAAAAGTAGATAATTTTTAGTGATATGACGAGAGCCCACATTAAATTCCTTAACATGATTCCTCCGAGCTGAATTATATCTATGGCGAAATTCAGAGCAAAGAGGCGTAACACTGAACGCATCCATGCTAGAAAATCAAATAAACTTATATCACAAAGTGGAATGACCACAAATGAGAACCCGAAGTTTGTTATAAAATTATGTATCAAGGAACTACGTTACGATCAACAGGCTTTGGGTTAAGCTTTGTGCCTACACTGTTAATTTTGTGTATCTAGCTAAATATTTTTGTAATCTGGACAAACATGGCCACATGACACTGAGAACTTTTAAAACTTGTAAAAGATGGTTTATATCGCGTTGCTCCATCCTTTTTGTACTAATTGTCCACTACGCATTACCATGGCTAACAAAGAACTCAATAATGACCAAAATTCACATGCCACGAAGACAGACAAATCATGTGTCCGTCATTTCAGATAAGGAAGATTACTTAAACAAAATGAATGCTTTACTTAAGTGCAGTGAGACGTATGATCCTCTTACCAAGAATACCAAGAATTCTATATATGGATTAAAAATCAACGTACTAAAGAACCACATTGATTTGTGGTTGTTTAGTACGTTGATTTTTAATCCGTATATAGGATCATACGTCTCACTGCAATTACGGCAACACTTTATCACTTGTTTGGATTGATTGTGACATAAACAAGGAAACTCTGATTGTTACATCATATTTCAGTTGCCTCAGCTGCATATACAGTAACCTGTCTAAATGGTTAGTTATTCTGTTTACCCCTCTGGTAGGAAAAGTTTCAGATACCCATACTAAGAATAGTGTGGACCATACACAGAGACTCCGCAATTTATATATGTCAGTGTTAATGAGTATTTTAAGTATATGTTGCCCTGAATTTCTAGACAGTGGAATAGGCAATTTTTTTTGTTTTGTTTTAAAATTAATATATCCCAAGGATTTTGATGAAAAGGCTTTATCAACAGCTAGTGGTCTATTAAAAATACCACAACAGTCAAACACAAGCTAATTAGGAATGCACTTATCAATGTAGATGAAGGTGTGAATAAGGTGCCTTACACTACGAGTGTGTGGTTCTGTAATTGGTAATCAGGTATATCGCCTGAAGATAGATTATAACAGCGTCATTACCTGGTCATAAAGACACAGGAGCGAAATGCGATTTTTAACCACATTAGAGCCTGCAATTATCTGTGTAAAATTGTTAAAGCATAGGTATTTGTCCCTGTTAGTTCATTCATTGATAGTCATAACAGTCTTCGCTTGTGAAACATGATAGTAATGCATTAAGTATCAGGAGCCAAGGACTATGTGAACAAGATCTATACGTAGTAGAGTCCATCGTCCACAATATTGACGAGGGTGTTTCAAAGCATCTCTGGACTATTCATTATGCACTGTTTCCCTCTTCCAGGTATTCAGTAGTTTTGAACGATTGTGCATTAGACCAGCAACTCTTAGTCGCTATCCAAAACTACCTTTTGTCGACCCCAAACAGTAGCCACATCAGGGCGTTCTTTGGAGATAAATAATTGGTTCTGATTCTTGATGCAATGCGACAAGTAAATACCAGTTGAAGAGACTATATATTTCGACTCAAAACTTGAGGAAGGAAGCATCTTACATACGGATGGCCAATAAAAACAATAATTGTTTTTACAAAACAGAAGCAAAGATATTGATCGAAGATACACATGGTGGAGCCTTTTCATCAAGGAACAGCACAGAGATTGAATAAAGTCATCTAACGACCTTTCTCCTATCATAATAAACTCTCTAATGCCTTCTTAAAAGAAATTAAGAATTAGTCTTTTTGAAAACTCTAAGTATCTAGAGAATATCATGCAACAACTATAATTCAGTATATGTAGGGCAAACAATAGGACATTAATCAACTAGTCATAATGGAATATTTGGGACTTGAGCTAGAGCTCGCCACAACCATGCTGGTGTGGGATTCGACCGTGAAACGCTGAATTATTGGTCACACTGGGGTCCACGCTAACATTTTCGTGGTATATAGAAACATATCTAGTTGTATGAATCTCGTTGGAGCGGTGTGGACCAGTGAATAATACACTGGCCAGTGAGTTTCAGGACTCGCCTGCCATGGGTTCAGTTTTCTCCGGATCTACGATTTGTTTTCAATCGCGTTATTACGATTTCGTGAATCAAGACGGAATTAAGATTAATAGTTGATTAAGCATAAATAAGCACTAAAGTATTGCTAAAAACGTTTAGAGACCTTCCAGTACACGTAAATTACTAACCATTCTGTCATCGGGAATGAAGTTACAATCACATACACATACAGCGGAGATATCCAAGTGAATTTCAGTCACAGGGACACTGGAAAACCAGTCTTATTGACAGATTTGACTTACAGAAACATATTCCTGCCCTTCACTTATAAGATTATTCATGAAATAAAAAAATCAACACAACAATATAAATTCACGACATAATTATGAAGAAGCGATTTATTATGCCAGTAGGCATAAATATATATATATATATATATATTATTGTAACCACGAGCAAGTGGTATTTAATCAATAACAACACTGCAACTAGCCGAGGACTCGAACCCATGTCGTTTTGGCCAGCCTCATGGTGAGCAAAAATCACATGACGCTCTAACCCAAAGCACCACCCAATCCTACAAAGACACGCACCCAGCAGAGCTAGGTGTTTTACCATGATTCGAGGACATACGATGGTGTGGGTGACTCAGAGCTAATATTTCATTTTACTCCCCATTTGGCTAGTCGTAGTGTTGCTATTTATTAAATACCACTCGTTCGTGGTTACAATAATATATATATTGCTCGTGGAGGCTAGTACACCAAACGGGAAGTAGAATTAAATTAGCTCTGAGGCACCCACACCATCGTATGTCCTCGGATCACGGCAAAACACCTAGCTCTGCTGGGTGCATGATATTTGTAGGAGTGGTTGGTCCTTTGGGTTAGAGTGTCATGTGATTTTCGCTCACCATGGGGCAGGCCAAAACGACATGGGTTCGAGGCCTCGGCTAGTCGCAGTGTTGTTAGTGATAAAATACCTTAGGTGTTGAGAATAACAAAAAAAAATTAGGTGACGAAAGATTGGATATCAGACTGGAGGGAGAGAGTATGGAGGAGGTAAATGTGTTCAGATGTTTGGGAGTGGATGTGTCAGCAGATGGGTATATTAGAGATGAGGTAAATCATAGAATTGATGAGCGAAAAACTGTAAGTGGTGCACTTAAGAGTCTGAGGAGACAAAGAACTTTGTCCATGGAAGCAAAGAGGGGAATGTATGAGAGTATAGTTATACAAATGCTCTTATATAGGTGTGGACATGGGTGTTGAATGTTGCAACAAGGAGAAGGCTGGAGGCAGTGGAGATGTCGTGTCTGAGGGCAATGTGTGGTGTGAATATAATGCAGAGAATTCATAGTTTGGAAATTAGGAGGAGGTGCGGGATTACCAAAACTATTACCCAAAGAGCTGAGGAGGGGTTGTTGAGGTGGTTTGGACATGTAGAGAGGATGGAACAAAATACAATGACTTCCAGAGTGTATAAATCTGTAGTGGAGGGAAGGCAGGGTAGGGGTCGGCCTAGGAAAGATTGGAGGGAGGGGTAAAGGAGGTTTTGTGTGCTGAGGGGCTTTGACTTCCAGCAAGCATGCATGAGCGTGTTAGATAGTGGTGAATGGAAACAAATGGGTTTTCGGACTTGACGTGCTGTTGTAGTACTTCCCATCTCCAGGACTTGAGTCCTGGAGATGGGAAGTACAGTGCCGGCACTCTGAAAAAGGGGTGTTAATGTTGCAGTTTTTTAACTGTAATGTAAGCGCGCCTCTGGCAAGACAGTGATGGAGTGAATGATGATGAAAGTTTTTCTTTTTCAAGCCACCCTGCCTTGGTGGAAGAAGGCCGATGTGTTAATAAAGAATATATAAATATATATATTCTTTTCAAGATTGATGAACTCATTTCATCGACTCCAGGCTGAGGGACTGATTACCTCAAACTCCTTCTGATCTTCACCATTCTTCTTTCTATTGGACTGATGAAGCCACTGTGTGGAGAAACGTTTCCTCAATAAAGATACCCAAGTGTTGCACATGTTTCTAATTTATCAATGTGCATGTGTGTGTGTGTGTGTGTGTGTGTGTGTGTGTGTGTGTGTGTGTGTATGTGTGTGTGTGTACTCACCTAGTTGTACTCACTTAGTTGTGGTTGCAGGGGTCGATTCACATTTCTCCTGATTCTGCATCTTCACTGGTCGCTACTAGGTCACTTTTCCTGCTCCATGAGCTATATCATACCTCTTCTTAATGTTATATATGGATCCTGCCTCCACTACATCACTTCCCAGACTATTCCACTTTCTGAAAACTCTGTGACAGAACAATTACTTCCTAACATCCCTGTGATTCATCTGAGTCTTCAACTTCCAATTGTTACCCCTTGCCATTGTGTCCCATCTCTGGAACATCTTGTCTCTGTCCACCTTGTCAGTTCTTCTCAGTATTGAATATGTCATTATCATATATTCCCTATCTCGCCTGTTCTACAGTGTCGTCAAGTCGATTTCCCTTAACCTCTTCTCGTAGGACATGCCCCTTAGCTGCGGGACTAGTCTTGTTGCAAACCTTGGCACGTTCTCTTATTTCATTACGTGCTTGGCTAGATGTGGGTTCCAAACTGGTGCTGCATACTCCAGTATGGGCCTAACGTACAGTGTACAGAGTCCTGAACGATTCTTTATTAAGATGTCGGAATGCTGTTCTTAGGTTAGCTAGGCGCCCATATGCTGCAGCAGTTATTTGGTTGATGTGCGCCTCAGGAGACGTGCCTGGTGTTATACTCACCCCAAGATCTTTTTCCTTGATTGAGGTTTGTAGTCTCTGGCCCCCTAGACTGTACTCCGTCTGCGGTCTTCTTTGCCCTTCCCCAATCTTCATGACTTTGCACTTGGTGGGGTTGAACTCCAGGAGCCAATTGCTGGACCAGGCTTGCAGCCTGTCCAGATCCCTTTGTAGTTCTGCCTGTTCCTCGTCCGATTTAATTCTTCTCATCAACTTCACATCATCTGCAAACAGGGACACTTCGGAGTCTATTCCTTCCGTCATGTCGTTCACAAATACCAGAAACAGCACCGGTCCTAGGACTGACCCCTGTGGAACCCCACTCGTCACCGGCGCCCACTCTGACACCTCGCCACGTACCATGACTCGCTGTTGTCTTCCTGACAGGTATTCCCTGATCCATTGTAGTGCCTTCCCTGTTATCCCTGCCTGGTCCTCCAGCTTCTGCACTAATTTCTTGTGTGGAACTGTGTCAAACGCCTTCTTACAGTCCAGGAATATGCAATCTACCCACCCCTCTCTCTCTCTTGTCTTACTGCTGTCACCCTGTCGTAGAACTCCAGTAGGTTTGTGACACAGGATTTCCCGTCCCTGAAACCGTGTTGGCCGTCGTTGATAAGTTCATTCCTTTCTAGGTGCTCCACCACTCTTCTCCTGATAATCTTCTCCATGACATTGCATACTATACATGTCAGTGACACTGGCCTGTAGTTTAGTGCTACGTTCCTTTCTCCTTTTTTAAAGATTGGAACAACATTTGCTGTCTTCCATACCTCAGGTAGTTGCCCTGTTTCGATAGATGTGTTGAAGATCGTTGTTAGGGGTACACATAGCTCCTCTGCTCCCTCTCTCAGGACCCATGGAGAGA
>WNWK01002343.1:160000-214660 GCA_009830355.1 Cherax destructor | reverse complement strand
ATATATATATATATATATATATTGATCAATAACAACACTGCACTAGCCAGGGGTCGAACCCATGCTGCTTTGGCCCGCCTCATGGTGAGGGAAAATACATGACGCCTGTGTTAGGTTCTTAGAACATTTGTTAGGTTGTTAGAACATTTGTTAGGTTGTTAAAACACTTGTTAGGTTGTTAGAACACTTGTCTGTATACCACTATGTATACCTATATACACCGTCATGTATACCTATGTATACAGTTGTGTACTTATGTATACCGCCCGTATATGTATATATACCTCCTGTTTATGTATGTATACCACCATGTATGTCCATGTATGCTCGTCATATATTCTCACTGAATCGCCGTTTGAGTTCCCACGACTTTGGGATTACATACTTAACCCTAACACCTAATTATAGTTTAAATTTTTAAAGGGGTGGAGGGATAAGCCAGCGGAAGGCCTCAGTCAGATGACCAAAAACTCTAATGACTGTGGGGTCATCATATGACTAAAACCCCGCGTCAGAAAACACTTGTCATGACCAATCTTACCTAACCTAACTTGACGTCAACATTTGTAGAAAGGGAGTAAGAAGACCGGGAACGGAGTATAGAGTTGGGAGAAAAACACACTGTAGGAATCACTCGGGGAGAAGGACCCCGGGGTGAGCATAGTGTCAAGCATATCACCAGTATTCTACGGAGGGTATTGAGGGGTAGTATACTGAGGGGAATTATACTGAGGGGAAGTATACTGAGGGGAATTATACTGAGGGGAAGTATACTGAGGGAAATTATACTGAGGGGAAGTATACTGAGGGTACTGACCTGCGCAGGTGTGGCCGTCAGCAGTAAGGGCGTATCCATCACGGCAAGTGCACCTGTAGGAACCTAGGGTGTTGAGGCAGTGGTGGTGACAGGTGACCTGGCCCAGGTCACACTCGTCCAAGTCCTGGCAGTTGTGGGGGTCCTGGGGGTCCGGCAGGAAACCCAGGTGACAGGAGCAGGTGTAGTTACCAGGGGAGTTGGTGCACAGGTGTACACACCCGCCATTCCGTAGACGACACTCATCCACATCTGTCGCCACCAGAAATTATTATTATTATTACTATTATTATTATTATTATCATTTTTATCACATTGGCAGTCTCCCCACCGAGGCAGGGTCACCCAAAAAAAGAAAAGAAATTTATACAGGAGAAGGAGTTACTAGCCCCTTGCTCCCGGCATTTTAGTAGCCTCTTATAACACACATGGCTTACGAAGGAAGGATTCTTCTCCACTTCCCGGTGATATATATATATATATATATATATATATATATATATATATATATATATATATATATATATATATATATATATATATATATATATAATATATATATATATATATATATATATATATATATATATATATATATATATATATATATATATATATATATATATATATATATATATATTAGAAGAAGTAGTAATAGTAGCAGGAGTAGTATTAGTAGTCGTATTAGTAGTTGCGGTAACACAACAGGTCATTCAAGAGGTGACAGTCAGCACAGATCAAGAGGACAAAGGTAACTAACCTTTGCAGTTCCTGCCGTTGCCTTCCCAGCCTCTCCTACAAGAGCACCTGTGGAACCTCTTGAAGTTCTTACAGACAGCATGGCGGTCGCACCTGTGTCGCCCCGTCTTGCACACATCTGTAAGCGAAACATCGACACTCACCCATATAGACAGAGAGAGATGAACAAATCGAAATGCAGGAGACGGACAGAAAAGATATCTTTAGATATCTTTAGATATACCTCTCTGTGTATATACAGAGAGATACATATACTACTCTGTGTATATACACAGATTGATGGACTGAACTTACCGACTCCAGGCTGGGGAAAGCATACAAGAAGGCAAAATACTGAAGAACTTAAAAGAATGTACGGAAGACGAACAAGGGTTTCTGAATTGTTTAAACACAAGTCTTATGTTATGATATATGAAAGATAATCCATACTGAGAGGTGACTGGTTTAGAACAGAAACTAAAAACAATCATGTCAGATGGAAGAAGCGCGAAAGAAAGAAAAACTCGTAGAGGAAATTGCGAAAATCTTAAATTTCTCTACACTCGTAAAAACTTCAAGTCAAACACCAGCCTGACGAAAAAGAAATGAGGGAAATTTTGAAGCCCAGTTTGAATCGATGTTGATCAATCTACTAAACAACAGTCGAGGATCCAGACAGTTTTATTCATTACATCTGTCCATCCTACAAATCCCTCTGACAAACACAAATCCCTCTGACAAACACAAATCCCTCTGACAAACACAAATCGCTCTGACAAACACAAATCCCTCTGACAAACACAAATCCCTCTGACAAACACAAATCCCTCTGACAAACACAAATCCCTCTGAATTCGTGAAAGAAATAGAAAATATGGCCACACAAGCAGCACCTGGACCTGATTTATGACACTTGTTATTTACAAAGAAGAGCAAAATACCACTAGCATGAACATTTAGTGTTCTTTGATGAGACTGCTTAGATATACGTGAAGTCCCAGACACCTTAAATAAAGGCAAATATAGTTCTGCAAGCAGGAGGCAGCAGAACTCTGTCAAAAAAAAAGTTCCAGACCAGCAATACTAACATCACTCATCATGGAAGTCTTTGAAAGAATGGTAAGACTCCAAGTTACAAATTTTAAGGAACAGCACAACGCACACAACGCAAGTCATCATGGGTTTTGATCGGAGAAGGTCGTGCTTGTCACAACTACTAACCTATAATTATAATATAACGGAGGTGCTGGAAGAAAGTCTGAACACAGATGTGGTCTACACGAACTTCACTGCACTGGATAAATACCATCAAAAGGTATCATGATAGCCCATAAAATAAGATCAATTGGCATAATAGGAAAACTAAGTAAATGAATATTAAATTTTCTGAAAAATAAAATTTAAAGAGCAATATCAAATAAAGAAAAATGTAATCTTAGCAAAGTAAGAAGTGCAGTAGCCCAAGGCAGGGGCCTGGAGCCTTTACTGTTTCTTATCCTCACAGCAGACTTGGATAAAAACATAAATCACAGTTTCCTATCAGACTTCGTAGACGATATCAAAACCTCGGTGGAAGACTTGGTAAATCTGGAAAGCAGATATCAACAAAGTTTTTCAGTGGCCAGTAGAAATAAGACGATATTCACAAGTGACAAATTACATCTGCTCTGACATGGAAAGAATTAAGAGGTTAAAAGAAGCAATGATTACGAAACACAAGAGAACCAATTAATAGAACGAAAGAAAGACTTGAAAGGCTTGGGTATAATAATATCACTGACCTATCACTGAGAAAACACAGTAAGGCAAATGGCGCAAAAGCCAAAAAATGGCAGAGTTGGTCAAGGAGAACTTCCAAAACAAGGGAGATAATGCCAATGGTGACACTGTTTAGATCGCTTATGCTCTCTGGGTTAGGATAGTGTTCAGTACACAAATAACCGGCACAGTATACCTGCTCCCTCACCTTCATGTGTTAGTGTGACTTGTAAATGGTCCAAGTCGGACCGAAACGTCGTGGTAAGTTTCCCTCTCCTATGTCCGGGTTATTTGTGTATTGTTCCAGTCACTATATTGTGCCTTTTTACTCTTTATAGTGTGCAATGTTGACTCCTTCCTTCATGTCAGATCTGGAGTATATACAGAGATAGTATACTGACTGTACCTAACCTTACACTGGTAGCAAGGTACCCACTCACCTGGTCTCTTCCTGCGGTATTTACCGCTGTAGCGACGAGTTTTATCGAGGGATCTGGCGCGGGCGTACCGGGTGAGGGCGTGCTGGTACCTCTGCACGCCCGCGGACAGCACAGCACGCCCCTGGTCCACGCCCGTAGCCTGCCCCGCCCACGTGCAGAGGTAAAGTATACTGATGCACGCCCACCACAGCTGCATCCTTGCTATAGTGCCCACGCCCCTGGCATAGTGGTGGGTGGGGGTGGTGGGGTGGGTGGTGGGCGGGGGTGGTAGTGGGTGGGGCGGTGGGCGGAGGACCCTCCCCCTCCAAAAAAAAAAGATGACCACTGGTCCTCAGGAGAACATGAAGGCCGCCCCTGCCACCTTCACAGTCATGTTCAAAATCACTTCAATTTTCACTTTCATTTTATGTTCGTCACTTTATCTTTTCAATTATTATAATGGAATTATTATTATTATTATTATTATTATTATTATTATTATTATTATTATTATTATTATTATTATTATTATTATTATTATTATTATTACATTTGTTACTATATATTAATATTATTATATTAATTACAATTAAATTGTAAATGTTCAGGTCACTGATACTGTTCTTCCAGTCACTGATACTGTTCTTCCAGTCACTGATACTGTTCTTCCAGTCACTGATATTATTATTCCAGTCACTGATACTGTTCTTCCAGTCACTGATACTGTTCTTCCAGTCACTGATACTGTTCTTCCAGTCACTGATACTGTTCTTCCAGTCACTGATACTGTTCTTCCAGTCACTGATACTGCTCTTCCAGTCACTGATACTGTTCTTCCAGTCACTGATACTGTTCTTCCAGTCACTGATACTGTTCTTCCAGTCACTGATACTGTTCTTCCAGTCACTGATACTGTTCTTCCAGTCACTGATACTGTTCTTCCAGTCACTGATACTGTTCTTCCAGTCACTGATACTGTTCTTCCAGTCACTGATACTGTTCCCCAGAATGCAGAGCAGACCTGGAGGCCTAGCACAGGGCTTCCACTAAGCCTAGCAGACCTGGAGGCCTAGCACAGGGCTTCCACTAAGCCTAGCAGACCTGGAGGCCTAGCACAGGGCTTCCACTAAGCCTAGCAGACCTGGAGGCCTAGCACAGGGCTTCCACTAAGCCTAGCAGACCTGGAGGCCTAGCACAGGGCTTCCACTAAGCCTAGCAGACCTGGAGGCCTAGCACAGGGCTTCCACTAAGCCTAGCAGACCTGGAGGCCTAGCACAGGGCTTCCACTAAGCCTAGCAGACCTGGAGGCCTAGCACAGGGCTTCCACTAAGCCTAGCAGACCTGGAGGCCTAGCACAGGGTTTCCACTAAGCCTAGCAGACCTGGAGGCCTAGCACAGGGCTTCCACTAAGCCTAGCAGACCTGGAGGCCTAGCACAGGGCTTCCACTAAGCCTAGCAGACCTGGAGGCCTAGCACAGGGCTTCCACTAAGCCTAACAGACCTAGAGGCCTAGCACAGGGCTTCCACTAAGCCTAGCCACCACAACTCAAACCTACTCAGGACATTTTCCAGAACCCACAGAGAAGAAAATGTGTGTGAGGGGTGTACTGAAACAACATTGTGATGGAAGGGCATTGGCCTGGGATATATTTTTTTGCCCTGAAGAAGGGATGGGGAAGACGCCATCCCGCTGTACAAACAAAGAGTTAGTCAATACTGGTGAGCCAGCAGCCCCTAAACACCTCCGTCTGTGAACGATAATACACCTAATTGTAGTTAATACAATTAATACATGTAAATGCTGAAGAATTTTTTTTGGTGTATTTCAGAGCCTTTTACCCAAAACTTAAATACATAAATAAGGCAGTTTATACTTTTATTCGACGTTTAAATACGTAAATAAGGCAGGGTAAACTTTTGTTTGACGTTTAAACATATAAATAAGGAAGATTAAACTTTTATACGACGTTTCATTAAGTAAATAAGGAAGATTAGGCTTTTATTCGACGTTTAGACACGTAAATAAGGAAGATTAGGCTTTTATTCGACGTTTAGACACGTAAATAAAGAAGATTAGACTTTTGTCCAGTTGAAATGCGTAGATAAGGCAGCTCAAGCATTTGTCTAAAGCTTAAATACGTATATAAGGCAGCTCAAGCTTCCACATTCCTGTTTATGCTTCAGATTCTTCAAGACTACGATGGTGGACACCTTCATCTAGGCTGAGGGGACTGATTACCTCGTCATCTACTGTCTCCAGTTTCAACACCTTCAAATAACCTCTGTATTGAACTGACAAAACCACTAGTTGGCGAAACGTCTTCATAATAAAGACACCCAGTGTTTCATCTGTGTCTTATTCATAAACGAGTATTAAAATTTAGGAGCCAATCAGAGAAGGCTTTCTGTAGCTCTCTCTCATGGAAGCCAATTTCGGAATGGTCTATATAAAACTGCACAGAAGACACCTGGCCTTACCAGCTACTGCACGAACCTTTCCCTAGTAATACCTGACCAGGGTTGAAAATCTGAAGCCGATCGGATGAGGCGTTCCGAAGCTATAAACTAGTCTAGGAGGTGGGAACACTTTAGCTATCAATGTGTCTGTGGTGGCTACAAGTTTCTACGGGTTCACTAAACGTGTGAAAATTATAAACGCCATAAAAAGGCGAGTTTTCACTATTTCTCAATTTTCTTTTTGCATTTATATTCTATTTAAAATTCTCTTTCAATTGTGGTCACAGTGGTGGCCCATGCTAACCTTCCTATGGTGTAAAAATATCCCTAGTTGGGTGAATCTTATTGTAGCCACCTGGCCCAGTGGTTAACGCACTGGCCTGGAGTTTTATGACACACGCCATGGGTTCTAACCCACACGTACTGTGGTTTATTAACTATTCTTTGGTTATTGAATATAAATGCATATCACTATCTGTTCAACAAAACTGGGCAAGAGGGACTTACACTGCCCAAAAACAGCGTGACCCTTGCGTTCTGCATAACACATCAAGGTTGAAAGTTTGAAGCCTACCAGACAAGACATTCTCCAGTTATCGTTCATAGAGCGCCTGGCTTTAGTGTGCAATGGCATAGTAGAGTGTGCAATGGCATAGTAGAAGTACTCTATAACAGAGCCTTAGACAGAGAAGAGAGGTCTATTTGGTGTCATTGTGTGGGAAAATTGAGGAGCGGAACCAAGAGCTACAGATCGACCCCCACTTCAGCTCAAATAGGCTATAAGGTAGGCACTGTATCAGGTGGTGTCAGCACCCGACAGTGACTCAGCCCGTGGCACTGTCCCGGGTGGTGTCAGCACCCGACAGTGACTCACGAGTGTCTCAGCCCGTGGCACTGTCCGGAGTGGTGTCAGCACCCGACAATGTCTCACGAGTGTCTCAGCCCATGGCACTGTCCCGAGTGGTGTCAGCACCCGACAGTGTCTCACGAGTGTCAGCCGTGGCACCACTGTCCCGGGTGGTGTCAGCACCCGACAGTGTCTCACGAGTGTCAGCCGTGGCACCACTGTCCCGGGTGGTGTCAGCACCCGACAGTAACCTGGGAGTAATCCTTCACAAAACAACACTAGGGATATCAACACATACCTGTATATTCCACGATACCAGTTGCCGCAACTAACGCATTCACTTCCCCTCGTTAACTAACAACTAAAACAAAAAAGAAGACACCGAAGATGTACACAGCAATCACTGGTGACTAGAACAAGTCTGTACACACATGAACACTCACGCACAGCCACCACAGCACCTTTTAATAACACAAAAAAGTCTTTCGTACAATGTGTACACTATCATTTCATGTTTCCTGAGTGGTAGGACTTGGATAGTTCCTTCTGCCTTCCTAACCTCGTCTCATACATATAGATAATATATGATAGTCCTTACTGGTTCTTAATCTGGATAGAAATAGATAGTTCTTCTCGACAGATAGTCTCGGTGTGACTTCCAGGTCCTCTTCTATCTGTCGTTCCCAAGTACTCTCACGTATTCTCGTGCACTTACATATCCACAGAGAGTTTTTTCCCTGTGAGGTTTGAGGTGAAGTGTGGACAGCGTGTTAGAAGTATTGATAGCGCGTGGAAGTGGTATTGGTAGCGTGGGTGGGAAGTGTTGTGTGTGGGAAACACCGTCAAACTCAGCTGGACACTTGACCTTACATCGTCAACCCTCTCTAATGCATTTCAATCACTTGCACACTCGTTACACTTCACTTTTCAGCACTTTCCACTTCGTTACGACGGTTCATACACCTTGTTAGGCACTGACAGCTTCTACACCCCGTTAGATGTTAGATCACTGCGTCAACAAGACATTTTTCTAATCCACTAACTCGTTAAAAACGTAAAACAATTAGAGAATCACTGGCGTCAGAATCCTCTGTGAGATCATCTCCGAGTCTTGAAAGTGAGATGAACCCAAGCGAGCTCTAGTCTCAGGTGTGTGTGTGTGTGTGTGTGTGTGTGTGTGTGTGCGAGAGGTGCAACAGGTGGAAGGAGAGGTGGACACAGGTGTTAGGTGCTGTGTGAGACGAGTATAAACCTCCTGAGGCATGGACAACAGGTCCCTCCCACAGACAGACCATCTCTCTCCCCACACCCACAACCACCTCTCGCGACTCCCCACCGGGATGCACCCCCCCGCTGTTTCTCCCCCCACACACACAGACGTTTTCCCTTCCCCTCCCCGCCCACACACACACAAGCTTCGCACCCTCCCCCACAGTCTGTGTTTCCAAAGGAAGTCTGAGTAACTCAGCCAACACACGACATGAGCCGACGCTGCCCACCCAGTCACTACTAAGGTGGAAGCTTGAGAACATTACCAGCGTCAGGGAAGGTTGCATCACCACCACACTCATACCATCTACTTATTACCCATTTTCCCATTATTCATTTCCCTTTGTCTTTCTTCTATTTCCTGTTAACTTTCTTCTATTTCCTGTTTTCCATTATCTATTTCCTATTTTACTTTACCCATTTTCTGTTACCTATTTCCTATTACCTATTTCGTAGCTACATCAACAGATGTATAACGTCTTAGAGTAATTTATTTCATCGTGAATTTTATTCAGATTTCCTGTTATGGTAGCGCTTAATATCTCTCATGAATAATAATAATAATTCTTACACACACACACACACACACAGGAGCTGTGAATCGACCCCTGCAATCACATTTAAGTGAGCACACACAGCTGTACACAAACGTACGTTTTATCTCCGTGTCTAGTCCAGTCGGTCCACAATCAAATTACCTGGGTTCAATTCCGGGCGGGTAAGAACCATATCATAAAATCTTCCTAACTAATCATGTCCTTACCCCTGGCCTGGCCAAGGACCGGGCCGCGGGGGCGTCGACCCTGGGAACGCCCTCCAGATACACTTCAGGTAGGTAGACACCAGCTCACAGTAAGTAGGTACCTGGGTGCTAGGTGACGTGGGTGGAACCCTGGGGGAGACGACCACACAACAGTTGAAATAAGCCACGCTGGCTTTACTAGGTTATCATGAGTTACTAACTCTTCAGGGTTATCCTGGATTACTAACCCTTCAAGGCTATCCTGGGATACTAACCCTTCAAGGTTATCCTGGGTTACTAACCCTTCAGGGTTATTCTGGGTTACTAACCCTTCAAGGTTATCCTGGATTACTAACCCTTCAAGGTTATCCTGGGTTACTAACCCTTCAAGGTTATCCTGGGTTACTAACCCTTCAGGGTTATCCTGGGTTACTAACCCTTCAGGGTTATCCTGGGTTACTAACCTTTCAGGGTTATCCTGGGTTACTAACCCTTCAGGGTTATCATGGGTTACTAACCCTTCAGGGTTATCCTGGGTTACTAACCCTTCAGGGTTATCCTGGGTTACTAACCCTTCAGGGTTATTCTGGGTTACTAACCCTGCAGGGTTATCCTGGGTTACTAACCTTTCAGGGTAATCCTGGGTTACTAACCCTTCAGGGTTATCCTGGGTTACTAACCCTTCAGGGTTATCCTGGGTTACTAACCCTTCAGGGTTATCCTGGGTTACTAACCCTTCAGGGTTATCCTGGGTTACTAACCCTTCAGGGTTATCCTGGGTTACTAACCCATCAAGGTTATCCTGGGTTACTAACCCTTCAGGGTTGTCCTGGGTTACTAACCCTTCATGGTTGTCCTGGGTTACCAACCCTTCATGGTTGTCCTGGGTTACTAACCCTTCAGGGTTATCCTGGGTTACTAATCCTTCAAGGTTATCCTGGGTTACTAACCCTTCAAGGTTATCCTGGGTTACTAACCCTTCAGGGTTATCCTGGGTTACTAACCCTTCAGGGTTATCCTGGGTTACTAACCCTTCAGAGTTATCCTGGGTTACTAACCCTTCACGGTTATCCTGGGTTACTAACCCTTCAGGGTTATCCTGGGTTACTAACCCATCAAGGTTATCCTGGGTTACTAACCCTTCAGGGTTATCCTGGGTTACTAACCCTTCATGGTTGTCCTGGGTTACCAACCCTTCATGGTTGTCCTGGGTTACTAACCCTTCAGGGTTATCCTTCGTTACTAATCCTTCAAGGTTATCCTGGGTTACTAACCCTTCAAGGTTATCCTGGGTTACTAACCCTTCAAGGTTATCCTGGGTTACTAACACTTCAGGGTTATCCTGGGTTACTAACCCTTCAAGGTTATCTTAGGTTACTAACCCTTCAGGGTTATCCTGTGTTACTAACCCTTCAAGGTTATCCTGGGTTACTAACCCTTCAAGGTTATCCTGGGTTACTAACACTTCAGGGTTATCCTGTGTTACTAACCCTTCAAGGTTATCTTGGGTTACTAACCCTTCAGGGTTATCCTGTGTTACTAACACTTCAAGGTTATCCTGGGTTACTAACCCTTCAGGGTTATCCTGGGTTACTAACCCTTCAAGGTTATCCTGGGTTACTAACCCTTCAGGGTTATCCTGGGTTACTAACCCTTCAAGGTTATCCTGGGTTACTTACCCTTCAGGGTTATCCTGGGTTACTAACCCTTCAAGGTTATCCTGGGTTACTAACCCTTCAGGGTTATCCTGGGTTACTAACCCTTCAAGGTTATCCTGGGTTACTAATCCTTCAAGGTTATCCTGGGTTACTAATCCTTCAGGGTTATCCTGGGTTACTAACCCTTCAAGGTTATCCTGGGTTACTAACCCTTCAGGGTTATCCTGGTTTACTAACCCTTCAGGGTTATCCTGGGTTACTAACCCTTCAGGGTTATCCTGGGTTACTAACCCTTCAAGGTTATCCTGGGTTACTAATCCTTCAGAGTTATCCTGGTTTACTAACCCTTCAAGGTTATCCTGGGTTACTAACCCTTCAGGGTTATCCTGGGTTACTAACCCTTCAGTGTTATCCTGGGTTACTAACCCTTCAAGGTTATCCTGGGTTACTAACCCTTCAAGGTTATCCTGGGTTACTAACCCTTCAAGGTTATTCTGGGTTACTAACCCTTCAAGGTTACCCTGGGTTACTAACCCTGGAAGATCTTCCTGGGTTACTAATCCTTCAAGGTTATCCTGGGTTACTAACCCTGGAAGATCTTCCTGGGTTACTAACCCTTCAAGGTTATCCTGGGTTACTAATCCTTCAAGGTTATCCTGGGTTACTAACCATTCAAGGTTATCCTGGGTTACTAACCCTGGAAGATCTTCCTGGGTTACTAACCCTTCAAGGTTATCCTGGGTTACTAATCCTTCAAGCTTATCCTGGGTTACTAACCCTTCAAGGTTATCCTGGGTTACTAACCCTGGAAGATCTTCCTGGGTTACTAACCCTCTGGGTTATAATCCAAGACACAAGTTATGATACCTGACTACATGGATACTCTTACGTACAAGGTGGTATACCACAAGGAATAACTGGCCACTTACACGTAGTATACTCACCTAATTGTGGTTGCAGGGGTCGACTCATCGCTCCTGGCCCCGCCTCTTCACTGGTCTCTACTATGTCCACTCTCTCCCTGCTCCATGAGCTTTATCATACCTCTTCTTAAAACTATGTATGGTTCCTACCTCCACTACATCACTCTCCAGACTTGTCCACTTCCTGACTACTCCATGACTGAAGAAATACTTCCTAACATCCCTGTGATTCATCTAAGTCTTCATCTTCCAACTGTGTCCCCTTGTTGCTGTGTCCCCTTGTTGCTGTGTCCCCTTGTTGCTGTGTCCCCTTGTTGCTGTGTCCCCTTGTTGCTGTGTCCCCTTGTTGCTGTGTCCCCTTGTTGCTGTGTCCCCTTGTTGCTGTGTCCCCTTGTTGCTGTGTCCCCTTGTTGCTGTGTCCCGTCTCTGGAACATCCTGTCTCTGTCCACCTTGTCAATTCATCTCAGTGTTTTATATGTTCACCTCACACAGATGTTTTATCTATGTTACATCTGGTAACACTTACATACTGCTATCTGCAAACAGGTGAAGGCTTAGGAGAGTCACCTGTCACAATCATCACCTGTCTCCCGCAGATAGGTGAGTGTGACAGGGGAATTAATTTAGAAGACAGGAGACAGTGTTTTACACGACAGGAACAGTAGTTGTGGTGTTGTAGTCAGTGTTGACCAGTGCACAGTCACTTGTGTTGCGTGGTGTTGTAGTAGTGTTGACCAGTACACCGTCACTTGTGTTGCGTGGTGTTGACCAGTACACAGTCACTAGTGTTGTAGTAGTGTTGACCAGTACAGTCACTTGTGTTGCGTGGTGTTGTAGTCAGTGTTGACCAGTACACCGTCACTAGTGTTGCGTGGTGTTGTAGTCAGTGTTGACCAGTGCACAGTCACTTGTGTTGCGTGGTGTTGTAGTCAGTGTTGACCAGTACACCGTCACTTGTGTTGCGTGGTGTTGTAGTCAGTGTTGACCAGTGCACAGTCACTTGTGTTGCGTGGTGTTGTAGTCAGTGTTGACCAGTACACCGTCACTTGTGTTGCGTGGTGTTGTAGTCAGTGTTGACCAGTGCACAGTCACTTGTGTTGCGTGGTGTTGTAGTCAGTGTTGACCAGTGCACAGTCACTTGTGTTGCGTGTTGTTGTAGTAGTGTTGACCAGTACACAGTCACTTGTGTTGCGTGGTGTTGTAATCAGTGTTGACCAGAACACAGTCACTTGTGTTGCGTGGTGTTGTAGTCAGTGTTGACCAGTGCACAGTCACTTGTGTTGCGTGGTGTTGTAGTCAGTGTTGACCAGTGTACAGTCACTTGTGTTGCGTGGTGTTGTAGTCAGTGTTGACCAGTGCACAGTCACTTGTGTTGCGTGGTGTTATAGTAGTGTTGACAAGTGCACAGTCACTTGTGTTGCGTGGTGTTGTAGTAGTGTTGACCGGTACACCGTCACTAGTGTTGCGTGGTGTTGTAGTAGTGTTGACCAGTACACAGTCACTTGATTTGTAGTAGTGTTGACCAGTACACAGTCACTTGTGTTGTAGTAGTGTTGACCAGTACACAGTCACTTGTGTTGTAGTAGTGTTGACCAGTACACAGTCACTTGTGTTGTAGTAGTGTTAACCAGTACACATTCACTTGTGTTGCGTGGTGTTGTAGTAGTGTTGACCAGTACACAGTCACTTGTGTTGTAGTAGTGTTGACCAGTACACAGTCACTTGTGTTGTAGTAGTGTTAACCAGTACACAGTCACTTGTGTTGCGTGGTGTTGTAGTAGTGTTGACCAGTACACAGTCACTTGTGTTGTAGTAGTGTTGACCAGTACACAGTCACTTGTGTTGTAGTAGTGTTGACCAGTACACCGTCACTTGTGTTGTAGTAGAGTTGACCAGTACACAGTCACTAGTGTTGCGTGGTGTTGTAGTAGTGTTGACCAGTACACAGTCACTTGTGTTGTAGTAGTGTTGACCAGTACACAGTCACTTGTGTTGTAGTAGTGTTGACCAGTACACAGTCACTTGTGTTGTAGTAGTGTTGACCAGTACACAGTCACTTGTGTTGTGTGGTGTTGACCAGTACACAGTCACTTGTGTTGTGTGGTGTTGACCAGTACACAGTCACTAGTGTTGTGTGGTGTTGACCAGTACACAGTCACTTGTGTTGTAGTAGTGTTGACCAGTACACAGTCACTTGTGTTGTGTGGTGTTGACCAGTACACAGTCACTTGTGTTGTGTGGTGTTGACCAGTACACAGTCACTTGTGTTGTGTAGTGTTGACCAGTACACAGTCACTTGTGTTGTAGTAGTGTTGACCAGTACACAGTCACTTGTGTTGTAGTAGTGTTGACCAGTACACAGTCACTTGTGTTGTAGTAGTGTTGACCAGTTCACAGTCACTTGTGTTGTAGTAGTGTTGACCAGTACACAGTCACTTGTGTTGTGTGGTGTTGACCAGTACACAGTCACTTGTGTTGTGTGGTGTTGACCAGTACACAGTCACTTGTGTTGTAGTAGTGTTGACCAGTACACAGTCACTTGTGTTGTGTGGTGTTGACCAGTACACAGTCACCTGTGTTGTGTGGTGTTGACCAGTACACAGTCACTTGTGTTGTAGTAGTGTTGACCAGTACACAGTCACTTGTGTTGTGTGGTGTTGACCAGTACACAGTCACTTGTGTTGTGTGGTGTTGACCAGTACACAGTCACTTGTGTTGTGTGGTGTTGACCAGTACACAGTCACTTGTGTTGTGTGGTGTTGACCAGTACACAGTCACTTGTGTTGTGTGGTGTTGACCAGTACACAGTCACTTGTGTTGTAGTAGTGTTGACCAGTACACAGTCACTTGTGTTGTAGTAGTGTTGACCAGTACACAGTCACTTGTGTTGTGTGGTGTTTACCAGTACACAGTCACTTGTGTTGTAGTAGTGTTGACCAGTACACAGTCACTTGTGTTGTAGTAGTGTTGACCAGTACACAGTCACTTGTGTTGTGTGGTGTTGACCAGTACACAGTCACTTGTGTTGTGTGGTGTTGACCAGTACACAGTCACTTGTGTTGTAGTAGTGTTGACCAGTACACAGTCACTTGTGTTGTAGTAGTGTTGACCAGTACACAGTCACTTGTGTTGTAGTAGTGTTGACCAGTACACAGTCACTTGTGTTGTAGTAGTGTTGACCAGTACACAGTCACTTGTGTTGTAGTAGTGTTGACCAGTACACAGTCACTTGTGTTGTAGTAGTGTTGACCAGTACACAGTCACTTGTGTTGTGTGGTGTTGACCAGTACACAGTCACTTGTGTTGTAGTAGTGTTGACCAGTACACAGTCACTTGTGTTGTAGTAGTGTTGACCAGTACACAGTCACTTGTGTTGTAGTAGTGTTGACCAGTACACAGTCACTTGTGTTGTGTGGTGTTGACCAGTACACAGTCACTTGTGTTGTGTGGTGTTGACCAGTACACAGTCACTTGTGTTGTAGTAGTGTTGACCAGTACACAGTCACTTGTGTTGTAGTAGTGTTGACCAGTACACAGTCACTTGTGTTGTGTGGTGTTGACCAGTACACAGTCACTTGTGTTGTAGTAGTGTTGACCAGTACACAGTCACTTGTGTTGTAGTAGTGTTGACCAGTACACAGTCACTTGTGTTGTGTGGTGTTGACCAGTACACAGTCACTTGTGTTGTAGTAGTGTTGACCAGTACACAGTCACTTGTGTTGTAGTAGTGTTGACCAGTACACAGTCACTTGTGTTGTGTGGTGTTGACCAGTACACAGTCACTTGTGTTGTAGTAGTGTTGACCAGTACACAGTCACTTGTGTTGTAGTAGTGTTGACCAGTACACAGTCACTTGTGTTGTGTGGTGTTGACCAGTACACAGTCACTTGTGTTGTAGTAGTGTTGACCAGTACACAGTCACTTGTGTTGTCATCCCCCGGATAAAATTCTTGCGGCAGATCAACACTGACACTGTTAATCACCACCATCACCACTACCACTACCACCACCTACCACCACCACCACTTTCCACCACCTACCACTACCACCTACCACTACCACCTACCACTACCACCACCTACCACCATCACCAGGTGCTATCCCTGCCTCATCAACCCACTAACATATATGGTCTACCACCTGCACTTTCATACATGGTGCTCCACACCTGCACACTACACAACCGATGACTACACACTAATGAGCTGAAACTGACAACAACTGTCACTATTACCATCATTAATAACGCATTATTACAACTCAACTTCACTACCTTATCATTTTACACTAACAAAAATTTTGGACAGTCAACAAACCAATACATTTTTGGGGAAGCGTCAGGACATAATGATTCTGAAGACCCATGTTTACGTCTGAACTGACCCATGCAAATTACACAATGGCCGATTCACATCACATATATTCCGATATTTTCTTCCCAGTAAAGCAGAAATAAACAAGGAGTTGAAAATAAGCTATTGTTTTATTATAATAAATAATTATTAGTGATATCTGAAAGGTTGTTCCTCGGAGAATTCGTTGTTTACCTGCGTTCTTCAAGTCAGGTCTTGGGTCCAACAGCTGTAGGTTCTGTGCCACACAGAGCCATGATAAGAGTAATGAGTGTTGGTTAAGCTTCACCACACACTAAGTTCTTCAATTAGGTTGTTTTGAATAATCACAATTAGCATGGTGGTCCACCCATAATCACAGTATGGTGGACCACTCATAATCACAGAATGGTGGTCCACTCATAATCACAGTATGGTGGTCCACTCATAATCACAGTATGGTGGTCCACTCATAATCACAGTATGGTGGTCCACTCATAATCACAGTATGGTGGACCACTCATAATCACAGAATGGTGGTCCACCCATAATCACAGTATGGTGGTCCACTCATAATAACAGAATGGTGGTCCACTCATAATCACAGTATGGTGGACCACTCATAATAACAGTATGGTGGACCACTCATAATCACAGAATGGTGGTCCACTCATAATCACAGTATGGTGGTCCACTCATAATCACAGTATGGTGGTCCACTCATAATCACAGAATGGTGGTCCACTCATAATAACAGTATGGTGGTCCACTCATAATCACAGTATGGTGGTCCACTCATAATCACAGTATGGTGGTCCACTCATAATCACAGTATGGTGGTCCACTCATAATCACAGTATGGTGGTCCACTCATAATCACAGTATGGTGGTCCACTCATAATCACAGAATGGTGGTCCACCCATAATAGCAGTATGGTGGACCACTCATAATCACAGTATGGTGGTCCACTCATAATCACAGTATGGTGGACCACTCATAATCACAGTATGGTGGTCCACCCATAATCACAGTATGGTGGTCCACCCATAATAGCAGTATGGTGGACCACTCATAATCACAGTATGGTGGTCCACTCATAATCAGAGTATGGTGGTCCACTCATAATCACAGTATGGTGGACCACTCATAATCAGAGTATGGTGGTCCATTCATAATCACAGTATGGGGGTCCACTCATAATAACAGTATGGTGGTCCACTCATAATCACAGTATGGTGGTCCATTCATAATAACAGTATGGTGGTCCATTCATAATAACAGTATGATGGTCCACTCATAATAACAGTATGGTGGTCCACTCATAATCACAGTATGGTGGTCCACTCATAATAACAGTATGGTGGTCCACTCATAATCACAGTATGGTGGTCCATTCATAATAACAGTATGGTGGTCCACTCATAATAACAGTATGGTGGTCCACTCATAATCACAGTATGGTGGTCCACTCATAATAACAGTATGGTGGTCCACTTAGGTGCAACTTCTGAGAGCAGTGTAAGGCCACCAACTTGCCCAGGTGTTACCAGAGAATTGTACCCTGGCCAGCCTGGAAATCTTCGCTGTGCCACTCTCCTTTCTCCTTGACAAAAGAGATGCAATTATCCAGCAAAGATTGTTGTGGGTATGTGACACAGCAATACCAGTAGTATTAACTCTGAATGCTTCCTCTATACTGGTGTGTTTAGGTTTTGGCTTTCTTTAACTCGTGGTCATTCTTAAAGATTTTTTTGTCTTGTCAACGTGATTTTGTACTAGCTTTGCCGCCTCTTCCTTACCTCTTTGCACAGAGATATACAGTGACTCAATAGCATCCATTGGAAGATGTAACTTGTTTTGACTTTGTATGTCAATAAGGTTAATCACTTCAATCAGGCAACATATTTGCACTGGTAGGTAATTGCTCGCTAAACAAGTTTCTTTGCAGGTGTCATTCCTGAGGACATAAAACATGTGCGGTCTCCAGCAGGATGTGAGGTGCTGTCCATCGGTCGTAGGGGCGTCAGACAGTGAGACCGTTGTTCAGTCTTGTCAACAGTACTGGATATTGAGAAATCTCCAATATACAATGCAAGACGGGGGATGAAAATCTTCAGCTCAAGTGCTTTCACATGTCTCCGTGCGTCATCAGGAGCTGTGCAATGTTGCAATAGTAGCAACAGAAGAAATTAGGGAAAGGTTTCTTGGAGTTATCTGTTGGAACTGCGAAGAGTTCCTGCCTGTCCTCGAACTGACAGTAGAAACAATGAATTTCCCCGGTAATATTATCACTGATCTAATAGTCTTGAGAGGCCTAGTAATGTTGCAGCTTTTATGCGTGTTCTTCTCTCTGCACGTTTCTCCACTATATGGCTGCCTGGGGGGAAATAACTTACTGCATTTTATCTCTGACTCGTTCTATGTGTTCACTTGTGGTTTCTGAATAACAGATCTGAGACGACTCAGGTTTCCTTTCAGTCATGATTTATGCATTCTTTGAGGCGCTTTTGGATATCAATGCATTCTCCATCTTGTAGAATGACTTTCTTTGACTACATGCAGTAGTTTATGATATTATTCTGCCCTTGAATTACTGAAGGCTCCCTCGTCTTGTACTCTCCTCACGACAGACAATACTCTTTTTTTCACTCTGGTCCTTTTTCCTACCCGAACTCAATTCAATGACTGCTGCTTGATTTCCTGAAGAGAAGCAACCACAATTAGAAAGCAAAAGAGAAAGCCCCAGCATTAAGTAAGCTCCTACAAGAATCTAAGCCACTGTTCCCGTAAATATCCGCAGAAAGTAAACACACAACTAAAACATACTGCCGCTTCTTGCCTGGTAACTCTAACATACTCTCACTACCTGGAAGATACGACTGATGTTATCACTCTGTAAATACATAAATATAATTCCAAGACCCTCCATAACATATATAGGTGGATAAGCAGCGCAGATATCAAAATATATTTGAAATGAAGCAAAAGTTTTGAAAATTCAATATGACGGCCACACACGCACTCTACGAAAATACCTGGAGTATACCTGGAGAGGGTTTCGGGGATAAACGCCCCCACGGCCCGGGGAACATTGATTTTCGGACTCCTAATGTCATGACTTTTTCCCCAAAATGTATAAGTATGCAAATCCACCCCAAAAAAATCCAACGAAAATACACATTGACCCTCACTATTATTGCTGTTCACGTCTGGCTACATCTGGAAAAGACCCCCGGGCCAGGAGAGTACCGGGGTATCTACAACAACAACTTCTGGCAAGACAGTTACTGAATGAATGATGGTGAATATTTCCTACATTTAGGTTACCCTTCCTTGATGTGAGACGATCGGTGCGCTAAGAAAAAAATATATTGTTAAATACTGTGCTTCCCAACTCTGCTCCAGGTTCCTATTATAAATGATTATAATGTAGACAACTTGATGAATAAGACATATGTAAGATTCACAAGTGTTGAATTTGTGTCTTATTCATCTGCTCCAGGTTCTTATTATCAATAAAAATAATGAAAGGAAAGTTATATGTGTAGAAACGTTATTATCTGTGAAGAGGCTCAATAAACAGTGTTCAGTGGTAGAGGAGAGGCAGTAAACAATGGTAATATCTGTGCACAGTGGTGTTGGAGAGACAAAGTAAAATATCTGAACGTGAGTGACTCCTGGAATCTTCATGACACGACTGCAAGCAACTCACTGAACAGAGTGTTCGAACCTATTCAGTAGATAGCACACTGGACTGATAGCTATAGGACTGGCTTTCCAGGGGTTCAGATCCTCCGTTCAGTGAATCTGATCACCAACCTACTACACTCTTACAGCAAAACAAGCGTATATAGATATGTTATGAAGTCAGATGTCACGCAGATTATTCACTCTACACGTACACTGTTTTTTCCGTAAATCTGTTGTGCAGATTACGGATTTTCTGAGAAGAAAATCGTAGTTGGGCAGGTAATTAGAGTTACTTAAATAATCTTGCAACACAGAGTTAGTGCTAGGCAATGATGAAATGATCATGTCACTAATTTTACCGTCAGTCTGACAACACTGACAAAACTGTCTTGCAACACTGTTTGATAACACTGTCTTGCAACACTGTTTTGCAACACTGTCTTACAACACTGACAGAACTGTCTTGCAACACTATCTGATAACACTGTTATGCAACACTGACAAAACTGTCTTGCAACACTGTCTGATAACACTGTCTTGCAACACTGTCATACAACACTGACAGAACTGTCTGCCAACAATGTCTTGCAAAAGTGCCTGACAACACTGAGAACACCAGAAACAGTGTCTTACAACACTTACAACTGAGGGTCCCGCAACACAGTTGCCTCCAATATTTTTTCCTGCCTTTGGCTCACTGCACATCACTGTCATTTAACATCCCTCTCTCTGTCCACCATGTTCACTGCCTCTCGAGTCATGCACAGAGGACATATCTTCTCACTAACTTCTAACCTTATCTGTGACTGATAGATCTAACCTCTTTCCCGTTACATCTATCAGCGGCAGCTGCCTCACGCATCTCTCCCGGCTGTGGCTTCATGACTGACTACTGGACTCTGTCAGCCTTAAATACCCTTCCCTCATGGCCCTGACAGCAGCAGAAAACATACCCTTGGCTATTGTCAACACGATCCGATGAGCATAAGTTTCCAGCCAATCAGAAGCAATGCCCACCGAGAGTTGCCAGAAATCACAGCACAAACGAGAGCTAAACAAAAGAGATGTTGAAAAGGGATCCACATAACAAGCCAAGATTCTTGCCTTCAGTTTTCCAAGTTCCGCTGGAAACTACGTTCTTCTCTCATCAATCTCTGTATTTCAGTCTCATTTATCTGTGTAAGATCAATCTAGTACTTTCTTCTTCTTCTTCTTTCAATAATGACGTACATGGGAAGGACAGATAGCAGAGGACTTGGGACTCCACACCGAGACTATCTACAGAGAACTATCTGCCTCTACCTAGCGTAAGAACTATCGCGTAGTATTACACAGGTGTTTGAGGCAAGAAGACTCTCCGGTCAAACACCTGCTGCTAAAGTTGGGATCGTAGTTTCTTTGAGGTCAGAAGGTCAGAATATTGCTGGGTAGCCAACACCTTACCTCCGAGTCAGTGCATCGGAACATACAGGCGATTTATTTTACCATCAGCCAGCAAAATGGGTGAGGTATCGTAGGTTCTTGTCGACCAACATTCCGACGAGCGGCCAGCAGACGGAATCACCCACCGTCCGCACTAGAAAACTCTTAGGTCGGATAATCACTGTTTGAGACTCGTTAAACAGTCACTAACTTCACTGTTTTAGCAACAGTGAGATACTGTATGTTATCAAGAGGATAAGCTGGAAAAGTATATGTTTATTATTCGGTTCTGTCTTGTTCTTGTCTACTTTTTGGTTCTACCTTGTTCTTGTCTACTATTTGGTTCTACCTTGTTCTTGTCTACTATTTGGTTCTACCTTGTTCTTGTCTATTATTTGGTTCTACCTTGTTCTTGTCTATTATTTACCTTGTTATTGTCCACTATTTGGTTCTACCTTGTACTTGTCTACTATTTGGTTCTACCTTGTACTTGTCTACTATCTCCTTTTTCAAAGCTGATGGAATTTCACTTATTTCCACACAGTGGTTGTTTTGCATAGTCTAACATATATGTCAATTACTAAGACTGCATGGGGCCCTGTTTCCTTCACTGTCTTTTTTATGACTTTCTTTGGTGTGTGTGTGTGTGTGTGTGTGTGTGTGTGTGTCACACGCAGCAGAATATATAATATATTTAATAGCCATTTGTAAACCAAATTTGTCACACGTCTGGGAGCCATCAGTAGAGATAATCCAGCACCCAGCCCAGGAACCCAAATATGTGAACACGCTCACCACACCATATTATATATATATATATATATATATATATATATATATATATATATATATATATATATATATATATATATATATATATATATATATATATATATATATATATATATATATATATATGCAGCATTATCCATCAGTAACTTGTCCACGCATTCAGCTGGGGAAAAAAAATATTGATGTTCCGGCAAAAGTCGCGTTTGGGAGGGTGGCGCCCAGACGCGATGATCACGATCTGTGGCTCAAAAACTGGACTCCTTGTCAGATGGTTGATATTATATTGCGTGGACCTCTCAAGACAGGTTACGTTTTTGGTGTTTGAGGTGTGGGCGATGACGTAGGTGGCAAGCACTCTCTTGGCTCCCTGCGGTGTATTGTGTAGCCTCCCTGCTGTGGACCCTCTAGCCTTCTTCTTGTGCGGTGCCTAGCCTCCCTACTCTGCACACTCTAGCCTCCCTGCTGCGCACTGTCTAAGCTCCCTGCTTTGCCCTGTCTAAGCTCCTTGCTGTGCACTGTCTAAGCTCCATGCTGTGCACTGTCTAAGCTCCCTGCTGTGCACTAAGCTTCTTGCTTTGCACTAAGCTCCCTACTGTGTACTAATCTCCCTGCTATGCAGTCTAAGCTCCCTACTGTGTACTAAGCTCCCTGCTATGCAGTCTAAGCTCCCTGCTGTGCACTGTCTAGCCTTGTTGCTGTGCACCGTTTAGTCTTCCAGCTGTGCAATGATTAGTCTTCCTTATGTCTACTGCCCATACTTCCAACTGCTCACTATCCAAAGTTCCAGACACGAAACTGCTCACTGTCCCCACTTCCTGCTTCGCTCCAGTTATGATCTCACTAAAGCACTTGAAGATGTACTTGTTTATAGAGGGGCCACAGGTCACTTTTCACTTTTAGCTACAGTGAGAGTAAAAGGTAGATGGGATACAAGGAAAATGGAAGCAGGAAGTAAGAGAGAGGTGAAGATTTATAAGCTAAAGGAGGAGACAGTTAGTGTAAGATATAAACAACTATGTGTGTGACCTGACCCCCTCATCGTAGCCATAGACATGTTACGTCACTCACTAGTGGATTACTACTTATAACCTTATTTTTATAGGGGTGGACTGGTAAGCCAGTGGAAGGCCTCGGTCAGATGACCAAAAGCTCCAACGGCGGGTCATCATCTGACTAAGACCCACGTCAGGAAACACCTGTCCTGTTTCCTGACCAACCTTACCTAACTACGTATGCCTAAGGAATAGCCTGATTCATTAGGACCCATGAACGGCTAGTGATCAATAAAACAGGCTGGTCGTGAGGGCATGACACAGGCTGATCGTGAGGGCATGACACAGGCTGATCGTGAGGGCATGACACAGGCTGGTCGTGAGGGAATAACACAGGCTGGTCGTGAGGGCATGACACAGGCTGGTCGTGAGGGCATGACACAGGCTGGTCGTGAGGGCATGACACAGGCTGGTCGTGAGGGCATGACACAGGCTGGTCGTGAGGGCATGACACAGGCTGGTTGTGAGGGCATGACACAGGCTGGTCGTGAGGGCATGACACAGGCTGGTCGTGAGGGAATAACACAGGCTGGTCGTGAGGGCATGACACAGGCTGGTCGTGAGGGCATGACACAGGCTGGTCGTGAGGGCATGACACAGGCTGGTCGTGAGGGCATGACACAGGCTGGTCGTGAGGGCATGACACAGGCTGGTCGTGAGGGCATGACACAGGCTGGTCGTGAGGGCATGACACAGGCTGGTCGTGATGGCATGACACAGGCTGGTCGTGAGGGCATGACAGGCTGGTCGTGAGGGCATGACACAGGCTGGTCGTGAGGGCATGACACAGGCTGGTTGTGAGGGCATGACAGGCTGGTCGTGAGGGCATGACACAGGCTGGTCGTGAGGGCATGACACAGGCTGGTCGTGAGGGCATGACACAGGCTGGTCGTGAGGGCATGACACATTTTGCTGCTTCGTGGTCCTGAAAAACACTTTATTGCGCACCTAAAATTTTATGGTATGTATATCCCTGGATGAAGAAAATAACATTAGTTTTAAACATCACCTAAAGAAAACATTTTAAATTTTTCCAAAATATTTTGTCTGTAAAAGAAAGTGCTTTTTTCAATTATGAAAAAGAAGAGAAATACTTTATTGACGCAAAAATGGAAGTTGTTACCAGTTGTTACTCCCCGTAACTTATCATGTTTATTTTTTCCCTATAATCTACCTTGTTCATAATTACTATCCCATTTGCCTTGTCTGTTTTCGTAAGGTGAAGTCCAGGATCTTTCCTTAATTCATGGAATGACTTAACAAATCTTTGAGGACAATTGTTGCAACACAACTGTTGCAGAGGTCTGAGCTTTGCTCACAGCTCTTCAACACAATTATCCTCAAAGATTTGTTAAGTCATACCATGAATTAAGGAAAGATCCTGGTCTTCACCTTACGAAACCAGACAAAGCAAATGGGATAGTAATTATGAACAAGATAGATTATAGGGGAAAAATAACATATTATTATAAAACAGGGGCACTGACGTGCCCCTTAAAGCCTATCTGCTACAAGAAGATCTTAAGGCGACATGTCATCTGTTCACCACAAGTCAAGACTAATATGTAACATAGGGATTAATGTGAACTCTGTGTATATACACTGAAATACACGTCTCAGTGTATATATCCTGCTACTCTGCTGCTTTCGGTATATAACTTCGTATTTTGGAGTTCTCCAGTTTACAAAACATATCTCAAGCGAAACGTTGTGGTGTTTCTACTGAGAGGGCGAGACAAGCAAGCCTGGAGTGATGGTGTCCATGAAGGTAGCCATGTTCGCGATGATGTACACTTTCCTGCGACCGGTTTGTGACGCGTTCAACCAGACTGTTGCTGCTAGCAGCAAGCAGGCCTTCATAACCATTATACCCTGAAGGGTAAACATATTCTTCGATATATACGTTTTTGTAGGTTCATGTAATCTGATCTAACCCAACTTAACATAACCTAACTTAATTTAAAATAGCGTAAGAAAATTGATATTGAGGAAGATATCAAAAAATTAAATATTAAATGAGAATTCAACTTTTTTTAATCTTTAAAATACTATAAATACATACAATCTTTGAAAAGCCTATAATATACACGGCATTTCGGTCACCTTGGAATATGATTACTTAATAATAATTATGTAAAACTGTCCTTCTTATGATAAGAGGTTCATGTACGAGATTTTCCTCTGATGTACGAGATTTTTCCCTGATGTACGAGATTTTTCCCTGATGTACGAGATTTTTCCCTGATGTACGAGATTTTTCCCTGATGTACGAGATTTTCCCCTGATGTACTAGATTTTTTTTCCTTGATATACGGTAATTTTCCATGATGTGTGATATTTTTCCCAGAACTGTGTTATCTGCACAATTATGGCTAGACAGCTATTGAATGAATGACGGTGAATGTGTTTTCTTTTTGGGGGTCAACCTGCCTGGTGCGAGACGGCCGATGTTAAAAAGAGAGATATCTCTCCTCAGAGAGAGAGAGAGAGAGAGAGAGGGGTAGGCAGTGAGTCAGCCAATCAGAGAGACTACAGTACACAGTATGAGTGCTGAGTACTCCAGGTCCTGGGTACTGAGTATTCCAGGTCCTGGGTCCTGAGAACTCCAGGTCCTGGGTGCTGAGTACTCCAGGTCCTGGGTGCTGAGTACTCAAGATCCTGGGTGCTGAGTACGCCAGGTCCTGGGTACTGAGTACTCCAGATCCTGGGTGCTGAGTACTCCAGATCTTGGGTGCTGAGTACACCAGATCCTGGGTGCTGAGTACTCCAGGTCCAGGACCAGTGTGGGTTTCCAGTTAACCATTACCGCCTAAATAAAATACTGTCTCTATTATTATTATTATTATCATTATTATTGTAGTAGTAGTAGTAGTAGTAGTGGTAGTAATAGCAATAGTAACAATGGTAGTAATTGTAATAGTAGTAGCAGTAGTAGTATTGTTATTATTACTATCTGTTTCATATTAACGGGGAAAGGCTGAGCCCGTCTGAGGGTCATGTAGGGACTGGAGAATGGGACATATTTCTCACTATATATATATATATATATATGGGGTGGAAATCTTAAGATCAAGTACTTTCACACTTCTCAGTGCGTCATCAGGAGCTATGCAATGTTGCAAGGCAGAAACTGAAGGACTGAGGTGAAGTTTTTCCCAGAGTAGCGCAGCCTAGATTGTATTTACAGTGAGAATAATAAGTATTAGAAATAGGAGGGATGAGGTTGGGGGGAGGAAATGGTGGATGAGAGATAAGAGGATAGATGGGGTGGAGGGAGGTAAGAGGATAGATGGGGTGGAGGAAGGTAAGAGGATAGATGGGGTGGAGGAAGGTAAGAGGATAGATGGGGGTGGAGGAAGGTTTATGTGGGGGGGGGTAGTGGGTATAATAATGTCTGGACATGAGCACCTGACCAATAAACTGACCGAGACAATCCACTATCTCCCCATCTCCAGTAGAGCAAGAGAGTGCTACGCTACCATAACCCCCAAGGTCGACCTGCACTCAGGACCAACAACAAATATGGTTCTTAAGACATACCCCCTTTAAAGCCACTTTCTTCTCCACTGCAACTAAATGAAGGATCGCAGTTTTATCCAACAAAATACGATCTTAAATTGTTTTTAATCTCCAACACCCAACAGTTTTAATAAATACAAATTTAAACTTGCTTCCCCGTACCACATTTGGTATGCAGGACACGCCATCGGAGTCACTTCTCTTCTTTCCTGACGAATAAAACACCGGCAGTAAGTTGCTTGACTCAAACCTCATTACCCAGCATTCACCAGACGCTGTATGGACACAACGGGTTTAGAGCTTCCCCATGAATATAATAAAAAACAAATTAATAATAATAAGTCTTTGCCAGTGCCTATATTATCCTACATCACATATTAACACTATTTCGTATATGTATTTAACATCTATTGGGATGCAGTGGACCCATGAAGGAGGTAATCAGGTTTCATCCCTGGCAGGAGTGGGTAGCTCTTAATTCCTCACATCAAGAGCCCTTAAACACAATCAAGGTGCTCCCTTCTACGGAATATTTTCTTATTCATGAGAATCGAACAGCAATTATTTTGCGGTAAATTATTTCGCAAAATATTGATCATTAAATCTGACATATGTTGTGATGTATGATAATTTGTAGAGTGCAGCGATGCCAAACGTACAATATTAAACATGCAGCTATGCCAGATGTATAAATACAATCGTGGAGCTATGCCAGACGTATATTAATCCACATTTTTGCATCGCTGGCGTTATAATTCCCAGGGTATGCCAGACGTATAATACTGTGCATACAGGTTAGGTTAGGTAAGTTTCGCCAAGAAACAGGACAAGTGTTTCCTGACGCGGGTCTTAATCATAAGATGACCCGCCGTTCGAGATTCTGGTCATTTGACCGAGACCTTCTGCTGGCTTACTGGTCCACCCCTTCAAAAATTATGGTCATACTTGTAACCTTTTTTTTGTACATACACCGATGCCAAAAGTATAACTTCGAGAGTACGGCGATGCCAGATGTATAATTCTTAGTTTCCTGTAACGCTAGACATACAATTCTCAAATTGCAGCGATGCTAGAGAAATAATTATTCAAATGGAGTTATGCCAGATGTATTATTTATAGGATGAAGCTATGCCAGACGTACAATTCGTCAAATGCAGTGATACTAGAAGTACATATAATTCTTTTAAATTAGATATTCAAGACATATATAACAATTCTCCGCGTGCAACAATGCTGGGTACATAATTCTCATTCTCAAAGTACAGATATGCTAGACGTACAATTCTCCGCATGCAACAATACCAGACAAAATTCTCCGCATGCAGTGGTGCAAAATGTGTGAAAACATCAGAATGCAGCAATGCCAGACGTATAATTCTCCTAATACAGCGATGCCAGACATATAATAACTTACCAGCTGTTGCAGACAACTCCTTACTTTCACTCTACATATTTATGGCCAAGTAAAATGCAAGCACTGCAAATAAATGCATTAACCGAACATGCGATACGAATTAAAATTGATACGCGATTAATTTAATGATGCAAGAAAATAGCCTCATGGTGGGTATGTGTGGCTGGTATGAGATAGATTATATCGCTGTAGCTGTATATAATGCGAGGGTGGCCAGCCTGGTGTTCAATCATGTTCCCTCAGACTGAACAAGGAGTCAGGAGGCCACCATGCATTGAACAAGGAGTCAGGAGGCCACCATGCACTGAACAAGGAGTCAGGAGGCCACCATGCACTGAACAAGGAGTCAGGAGGCCACCATGCACTGAACAAGGAGTCAGGAGGCCACCATGCACTGAACAAGGAGTCAGGAGGCCACCATGCACACAAACTGATCAATCTTGACCGCTGAAATTCGACTAGAAAGCCTATTCCTATCGAACACATTATAAAAACATTTAACGCAGATTGAAGGTATTACATTTATTGTGTGGAATAATTGGCGGCTTCCTCAGTGTGTATGCAGAAAATCTCTCTTATATATTTATTGAAAAAACATGGTCGTCGAAAGGTTAAAACCCGTGTCAAGACTTGATCCTGACGAACATTATAATAAATATAATATCAGAACAGGATATAATATATCCTGAGAGGTGTATTGCTCACAGCGTATATATATACTGTGAGTTTAGTCCTACCAACTTTAGGTATTAAAATATTCTTGCCTGGTGGTGAAGAGATATACGTGGAGCTTCAATAACCTTAGAAAAAGAAAGAGAAACGGACTGACCTTGTATGCTTGATGCAATATAACTTATACCCGGCCATTACGACCTCACTGGCTATACACTTAAATCTTAAATAATAATAAAAAAAGAGCTCTGACAGTATATGCAATATATATAATCAAGCATTTTTAATTAAATTTTTTTAACCTTAAATACACCTGTGTTTTTCCACAATTTTAATCTTACCTTTGTATTTAAGGTCATTAATAATCAATAACGAAATCCGGTTAGTGTTCCTCATATTGTATTTCTTAGACAATATCAAAAAAATCCTTAATGCATATTATTATTATCGCTTATTGCATCTTGGTTACAGATTATAGGCCACAAACTAAATAATTTAAAGTAAATACTATATAAATTTAATTTGAAAAGAGCTTTAAGCCTTGATAAGAGGTTTTCAAGGCGCTGCACTCTACCTTGTTCTCCACCTTCACTCTCACCTTCACTCTCACTCTCACCTTCTCTCACCTTCTCTCACCTTCACTCTCACTCTCACCTTCACTCTCACTCTCACCTTCACTCTCACTCTCACCTTCTCTCACCTTCACTCTCACTCTCACTCTCACTCTCACTCTCACCTTCACTCATCGTGATTCACCCTCACTCACCATTTTTTTATTTTGCAAAATTTGATAGGTTAGCAGTGTGTTCTACACTATTCTATATGATAGTTACACAGTGAACACCAGCAGTGTGTTCTACACTATTCTGTATGATAGTTACACAGTGGGAACACCAGCAGTGTGTTCTACACTATTCTGTATGATAGTTACACAGTGGGAACACCAGCAGTGTGTTGCTACACTATTCTATATGATAGTTACACAGTGGGAACACCAGCAGTGTGTTGCTACACTATTATATATGATAGTTACACAGTGGGAACACCAGCAGTGTGTTGCTACACTATTCTATATGATAGTTACACAGTGGGAACACCAGCAGTGTGTTGCTACACTATTCTATATGATAGTTACACAGTGGGAACGCCAGCAGTGTGCTGCTACACTATTATATATGATAGTTACACAGTGGGAACACCAGCAGTGTGCTGCTACACTATTCTATATGATAGTTACACAGTGGGAACACCAGCAGTGTGTTGCTACACTATTATATATGATAGTTACACAGTGGGAACACCAGCAGTGTGTTGCTACACTATTATATATGATAGTTACACAGTGGGAACACCAGCAGTGTGCTGCTACACTATTCTATATGATAGTTACACAGTGGGAACACCAGCAGTGTGTTGCTGCACTATTCTATATGATAGTTACACAGTGGGAACACCAGCAGTGTGCTGCTACACTATTATATATGATAGTTACACAGTGGGAACACCAGCAGTGTGCTGCTACACTATTATATATGATAGTTACACAGTGGGAACACCAGCAGTGTGTTGCTACACTATTCTATATGATAGTTACACAGTGGGAACACCAGCAGTGTGTTGCTGCACTATTATATATGATAGTTACATAGTGGGAACACCAGCAGTGTGTTGCTACACTATTCTATGTGATAGTTACATAGTGGGAACACCAGCAGTGTGTTGCTACACTATTCTATATGATAGTTACACAGTGGGAACACCAGCAGTGTGTTGCTGCACTATTATATATGATAGTTACATAGTGGGAACACCAGCAGTGTGTTGCTACACTATTCTATGTGATAGTTACACAGTGGGAACACCAGCAGTGTGTTGCTACACTATTATATATGATAGTTACACAGTGGGAACACCAGCAGTGTGTTGCTACACTATTATATATGATAGTTACACAGTGGGAACACCAGCAGTGTGTTGCTACACTATTCTATATGATAGTTACACAGTGGGAACAAAAGCTAACTATGTTTCCCTGTCACATTCCATCAAACAGGATTGATTACATACATAGTATTAATATCTGTCAGCCTGAGTTGGGAGACTTCAGTAAGGCGATGAGAATATCGTCAAGTATTCCACTATGGTGTCACCAGCTAAGACAGCTTCAAGAGTTTCGCTCCAGCAGAGCTGGAGTTACTATTACTTGGGAATTATCTTCTCGCAAAATGGCCTATCGGCCTTATTTCATACATAAGATCAATGGAATTTTTATAAAGATATCTCTATCACTAGGGAGGGGTAGACGGTTGGGTTTAGTCTTGACTCTTTCTCTTCTACTTCAGCTCTTCCTCTCACCGGCTATTCTTCGTCTGTCCCCACTTCCCCCTCGCCCCTAGTGGGTCCTTACCTGTGAGTCCTTGAACTGAACTGAAGGAGGGAGGGGAAATCTGGATGACACTGTATCTGAGTAGATGCAAAGAAAGACCAGTAATTCTACGCTCAATCAGAAATACCTTTGGACAAACAGAAGCATTAACTCTACGGGAAATCCTGGCCAGCTTTGAGCATTCAGTACTCACCTAATTGTGGTTGCAGGGGTCGATACTCAGCTCCTGGCCCCGCCTCTTCGCTGTCTGCTACTGGGTCTCTGCTCTCCCTGCTCCATGAGCTTTATCATACCTTGTCTTAAAACTATGTATGGTTCCTGCCTCCACTATATCTTTCTCTAGTCCATTCCACTTCCTGACTACTCTGTGGCTGAAGAAATGTTTCCTGACATCCCTTTGACTCATCTGAGTCTTCAGCTTCCAGTTGTGTCCCCTTGTTTCTGTGTTCCCTCTCTGAAACAACCTGTCACTATCTACCTTGTCAATTCCCCGCAGTATTTTGTATGTCGTTATCATGTCTCCTCTGACCCTTCTTTCCTCCAGTGTTGTTAGTCCTATTTCCCTCAACCTTTCTTCATAAGACAGACCCTGAGTTGTGGAACTAACCTTGTCGCAAACCTTTGCACTTTCTCTAGTTTCCTTACGTGCTTGACCAGGTGTGGGTTCCAGACTGGTGCTGCATATTCTAGTATGGGCCTGACGTACACGGTATACAGTGTCTTGAACGATTCCTTGTTAAGGTAACGGAACGCTAATCTAAGGTTTGCCAGACGCCCATATGCTGCCGCAGTTATCTGGTTGATGTGTGCCTCCGGAGACGTGCTAGGCGTTATACTCACTCCAAGGTCTTTCTCCTTTGCCGAGGTTTGTAGCCTTTGTCCGCCTAGCTTGTACTCTGTCAGCGGTCTTCTTTGCCCTTCTCCGATCCTCATGACTTTGCATTTGGAGGGATTGAATTCGAGAAGCCAACTGCTAGACCAGATGTCGAGCTTGTCCAGGTCTGTTTGAAGCCCTGCCTGGTCCTCTTCCGATGTGATTCTCCTCATTATTTTCACATCATCCGCGAATAGAGACACTTCTGAGTCTATCATGTCATTTACATATACATATACATATACATATACATATACATATACCAGTGTAGTGCAAGCAGTGTAAGTTTACTTAGGTGCAGGTACACATAAGTGCAATTTTCATGCATAGTAACATATGTGTAAATTACCTAGGATAACCCAAAAATGAAGTCAAAGTGACTTATTTTCATTAGGAGTCCTTGTGACATCTTATTTATCAAGACAGCTAATTCTACCCCAATGCATCTACCAATATTTTCACTAACAGTTTCTTTCAGTGTCTTGATGCTGGTGAGGGTGTGTAGGGGCAAGTGTCACACTAGAGGGAGGCAGAAGTGTGGTTTTGAGGCAGGTGTCACACTAGAGGGAGGCAGAAATGTTGTTTTGAGGCAGGTGTCACACTAGAGGGAGGCAGAAATGTTGTTTTGAGGCAGGTGTCACATTAGAGGGAGGCAGAAGTGTGATTTTGAGGCAGGTGTCACACTAGAGGGAGGCAGAAGTGTGGTTTTGAGGCAGGTGTCACATTAGAGGGAGGCAGAAGTGTGGTTTTGAGGCAGGTGTCACACTAGAGGGAAACTGGAGAGGTGTTGTGTAGGGGCAAGAGTAACTGATGGCTGTCATTACAGGGAATGACTGACTTCATCCACACAAGTATTCCCAAATGGCGGAGTCTAGGAGAGACTACCCCTCCACCCCCCAGGGTGGTTGGGGTGGGGGTGGTTGTGGTGGGGGTGGTTGTGGTGGGGGTGGTTGTGGTGGGGGTGGTTGTGGTGGGGTGGTTGTGGTGGGGGTGGTTGTGGTGGGGGTGGTTGTGGTGGGGGTGGTTGTGGTGGGGGTGGTTGTGGTGGGGGTGGTTGTGGTGGGGGTGGTGGTGACGGTAGTTGTGGTGGGGGTGGTGGTGACGGTAGTTGTGGTGGGGTGGTGGTGACGGTAGTTGTGGTGCTAACTGAAACAGTGATGGTGATAATGATGGTGATTATGGTGACACCACCGTCACCTGAGGTGCTTGACTGGCGTAGTCAATTTAACTGTGCCAGTATTTATTATGTGTTGTGTGTTAAATTCATGTTAATAAGTTTTAACTGTTTGTTACTTATACTTCTCATATTCTTATTTGTTCGCTATTTTATTTTTAGTTTTTATTGACAAAGAGCTCTGAATGATCCGCTCACTCAAAGCGCTCTTCAAATATCAAAAAAATGTGCAGAAACACGATTGCAAAACAGGATTTTAATACGACTTTTCGTTCTGTGTAGAGCTTTATAAAGTCGTGACTTTATAAACCTCTCCACAGAGGTCAAAAGGTGTTACAGTACTCAATGGTTATAACTATGACCGTAATTTTTAAAGGGGTGGAGGGGTAAGCCAGTGGAAGGTCTCGGTCAGATGACCAAAAGGTCCAACGGCGGGTCATCATATGACTAAGACCCGCGTCAGGAAACACCTGTCCTGTTTCCTGACGAACCTTACATAACATATAATAATAATAATAATAATAATAATAATAATAATAATAATAATAATAATAATAATAATAATAATAATAATAATAATAATAATAATATCTTTATTTCTACAAGTACATGTACAAGGTATTCAGACCTAGTTGACATCAATGACATACTACTATATAGAAAGCCTCTTGTTATTCTGAGCATTTCGGGCATATTAGGTCAATTTTGCCCCCAGGATGCGACCCACACCAGTCGACTAACACCCAGGTTCCTATTTTACTGATAGCTGAACATGGACAGCAGATGTCTTAAGGAAACACGTCATAATGTTTCCAGCCGTGCCGGGGATCGACCCCCGGACCTCAGTGTGTGAGCTGAGTGCGCTACCAATCGAGCTACGGGACACCTTATATTATATTGTATTATTATTATCTTAAAATGTATTAGTTATTGAGGTAAATACATCCCTATTAGTGCCAGTGTTGATGGAGTGGTGATTTATCAGTGCCAGTGTTGGTGGAGTGGTGATTGATCAGTGCCAGTGTTGGTGGAGTGGTGATTGGTCAGTGCCAGTGTTGGTGGAGTGGTGATTGATCAGTGCCAGTGTTGGTGGAGTGGTGATTGATCAGTGCCAGTGTTGGTGGAGTGGTGATTGATCAGTACCAGTGTTGGTGGAGTACTGGCTGATTAGTACCAGTGGTGGTAATGATACTAGATTAGTGCCAGTGGTGGTAATGGTACTAGATCAGTGCCAGTGGTGGTAATGGTACTAGATTAGTGCCAGTGGTGGTAATGGTACTAGATCAGTGCCAGTGGTGGTAATGATACTAGATTAGTGCCAGTGGTGGTAATGGTACTAGATCAGTGCCAATGGTGGTAATGATACTAGATTAGTGCCAGTGGTGGTAATGGTACTAGATCAGTGCCAGTGATGGTAATGGTACTAGATCAGTGCCAGTGGTGGTAATGGTACTAGATCAGTGCCAGTGGTGGTGGTAATGGTACTAGATCAGTGCCAGTGGTGGTAATGGTACTAGATCTGTGCCAGTGGTGGTAATGGTACTAGATCAGTGCCAGTGGTGGTAATGGTACTAGATCAGTGCCAGTGGTGGTAATGGTACTAGATCAGTGCCAGTGGTGGTAATGGTACTAGATCATTGCCAGTGGTGGTAATGGTACTAGATCAGTGCCAGTGGTGGTAATGGTACTAGATCAGTGCCAGTGGTGGTAATGGTACTAGATCAGTGCCAGTGGTGGTAATGGTACTAGATCAGTGCCAGTGGTGGTAGTGATACTAGATCAGTGCCAGTGGTGGTAATGGTACTAGATCAGTGCCAGTGGTGGTAATGGTACTAGATCAGTGTCAGTGGTGGTAATGGTACTAGATCAGTGCCAGTGGTGGTAATGGTACTAGATCAGTGCCAGTGGTGGTAATGGTACTAGATTAGTGCCAGTGGTGGTAATGGTACTAGATCAGTGCCAGTGGTGGTAATGGTACTAGATCAGTGCCAGTGGTGGTAATGGTATTAGATCAGTGCCAGTTGTGGTAATGGTACTAGATCAGTGCCAGTAGTGGTAATGGTATTAGATCAGTGCCAGTTGTGGTAATGGTACTAGATCAGTGCCAGTGGTGGTGGTGGTAGTGGTACAAGATTAGTGCCAGTGGTGGAGTCAGGTTAGAAGAGTGAACGTGGTGAGTATCACCATAACAACGTGAAGCTACGTCTGAACTCCCAGTTTTCCAGGAACTGATCAGGAAGTAAGAAAAACTGGGAATTCCCTTTCATTAGCCTCATGCATACATTTGTTTTCATGTGACCTGGTGTGGGCGAAACGTTGCCAATAAGGGATCGGGTTGTGCTTCATGTGCGTATCTTTTTTTCCAGTGTTTCGTATTTGGGATTATCTCGTGTGATTCTTAGGTTCCACTTCTCCTTAGGATGGTTGGTTAATAGGGTTTAAAGCTTATCTACTACACGAGGGTCATTAAGGCTGCATGTCACCTGTGCACCACCAGTCAAGAATACTTTAATATCTAGCACAGGGATTAAACTGAACTCTCAGTGTATAAACACTGAGAAACATACACTTCAAAGTGCATATAGTATATCGTATAAGTCAGTACTGACACGATTTTCACACGACGCACCGGAGAAATAAATAATTTTGGTCACAAATAAATAATAAAAGCCTATCAATACACCTGAACACCATTTAATCCAGCCTAAAAGAAACGTACATTCTATATTTTGGTGTTGCAATTATTCCGGTGCAGCTACATGACTTTTAAATACCGGTTATGTTTCAGGGAAGAGCCGAAGTTAGCGTCTGACGGCACCGAGGAGCCAAGACTAGCCGATATCTAATCTTCCTTATGAATTCCGGGAATTTATCGCCTGCAAGCATTTACAATACTCTTGATGTTTTTGAAGACCGCGACTTGTGTATCTAGTGATGTCTTAGTATAGAGTAAAGCCATATTCGCATTAATAATAGCCGTTTTATTATCTTTTTTAGCTCGGTGGAAAAGTATAGGGCTGGTAGGATGAAACGCCGTGTTGCTGTTGATTGTGTAGACAAATATACAGTGTTGATCTCTGCTTGAAGCTTGATCCATCTACACACAGAGCGAAACGTTGCCCCCGAAGATAGTTTATTCTTCCAATGACTCTTTTGTCTTGGTAGGATTCACAGTGAGACGTCCTAGCACGCTAAGTCAAAGTTTTAATAATATTAAAATTTATTATTCTGGAAGCGAGACCAAAGAAATAATAATAGTATTTTCATTTTGTTTGCGGAAAAGACGACTCTATGAGTACACATAGCGGCAAGAAGCGGTGCCAGGAGCTGAGATTCAACCTCTGAAACCACAAAGAGTACATGAAGAGGAAGATTTTGTTAGGTTTATTAACCTGGAGGGTTAGTAACCCAGGATAACCCAATAAAGCCACTGTCATCAGACTGGCTTATTATTCCCATTGGAACCCTCTAATTCTCTCCTTCAGGAGACAAACTACAACCATCTACTAGCATCCATGTACCTACTTACTGATAGGTGAGCAGGGACACCAAGTGTAAGGAAAAATGGCCAACTTTCCACTAAACCGGGAATCAAACCCCGGTCCCTGGGTGTGTGAGCTGAGGTTGCTATCAGTTGAGTTAGGACCACTCACCCTCGCTCAGCACTGGTCAGGCTGAGGCCAGGGAGTTATACACTCTCCTGAGCCTCGTCACACCTGTGAGGCTCAGGTTCACATGAGAAGACAATTATCCAGGTCATTAGATCACTCTCAGCCGAGGAACAAGACATTTAAACCTAGATTTTAGTGGGAGTGTCCAAAATACATTCGGTGGGTTGCCAACAGGAGTATCTGCCTACGTAAAAAGACTTGTCATGGAGTTGCTGGACTTCCCTGGCGGGTGGAGCTACTCACTGGTAGTAGTGAAGTCATCAGAAAGTTCCTGTAAACCAACGTACCTTTTATGTACCCTTTACCCCCGTGCATTACGCCACCTGAGGCTAACACCCCACCACTCAACATTGCTAACTCCATGTGCTGTGAGCCTGTAGGGGGATCCGTACACCCACACCTCCCAACATACACACACACTGACACTCACACCCATCCCTAACTTTTCTCAAATACACAGATAATTCACACATAGAACACAGAAGCTTATGCCGACGTTTTGGTCCTACGTGGACCATTAGTCACACAATACACAATAGTCACACAGAAGCGCGAAGGGAAGCCAGAATATATATACGAGCAGAGGGCGAGGTAGTGTAACAGAGGGAACAGTATAATAGTGGCGGTAGTAGTGGCGGTAGTAGTGGTGGTAGTAGTAGAAAAAGTAGTGCAACAGTCATAGAAGTGGCGATAAGAAGGTAGTTGTGGTAGTAAAAACAAGGTCAGAGGGCGGAGACTTAGCGAAGAGACAGAAGGAGTACTAGAAGTAACAGTGGAGGTAGTCCAAGAACAAGAAAAAAGAGGAGCACTCCGGGAGAGCTAATGGCCCACGAGGGTAGGACCATGATCCCAACATGACAAAAGAAGAGGTAAGGAGAGGAGAAGATAAAGATCAGTGCAAGTCACGAATGTTCTGAAGTTTGGAGCATTTGATAATGTAATGAGAAAGGAAGTCGTCTACAGAGGCAAAGTCAGGACTAAGACTCATATTAGGAAAGCTGTGTATGAGGGATGCTTCGACAAGACGGCGACTGCGAAGGCTAGAAGGTTAGACAGTTTTAGTAGAGGACCAGTCAATAGGATGACTGTGATCTCTAACATGACAGAAAAGAGCATTATCAGTGTCGGCCAGCCTAGCACTTTTTTTGTGTTCTTAAATCTGTCAGAAAGAGAGCTGCCAGTTTCTCCAAAGTATTGAAGAGGACAAGAGCAGCAGGAAATGGAGTAGACTCTGGAAGCATCAGTAGCAGGACGAGAAGTACGAACTAGATTACTACGAAGGTGTTAGCTTGGCGAAAAGTAAGTTTGAGGTTAAAGGAACGGAGGGTGTTGTTAAGATTAGGAGAGACTGGAAATATAGGAAAGGCAAGAAACAGATTTCACATGGGAAGAGATATTGAGAGAGAAAAAAAGTCTATTTAGCAGGTGAGTAGGAAGAGTTTATAAAAATCGGAAGGGAAGCCAAGACGAAAGAACAAATTGCGAAGGCTGGAAATTACCCTCTTCTCTCGTTAAACTACTCCTGGCCCAGCCCCCCTCTCGTATATTTTCCGGCTCCCTTCCCTTCGCGTTTGTGTGACTAGTTAATGGTCCAAATCTGACAGAAATGTCATCATAAGTTTGACTGTCCTATGTGGGGGTTATTTGTGTATTGTTCCAGTCACGGTATTGTGCCTTTTATTCTTCTCTCAAATTTGTTAATGATCTTGCTATCTTTCCTAATGATAAGGCAATTCAGGTGTTGTTCTTAATCTCGAAAATTACCTCGGAGAAGCCTAGTCTTTGCTCTCACTCTCGCAGCTTTGGACACCCATCAAAAGACAGAGGAGTCCTGATTAGACAGGTTATGATGGCGCTGTGCAGCTGCGGGCCTCTAACAGCATTTGACGACCTAGTCCCAAATATACACACTCCTACTTTGTTTAACATTAACAGCAATAACGATATTGGTTGAAAAGGGCAGGTCCCTCAATGCTGTGTTACCCATCATATTTATGGAGAAACTTAAGGCAGGATTCCAATTCATTATTTCTCCACATTGTGATTTGATTATGGGAGGTGAATGACATGTTAATCTTCCGTACTAGACTCCTCGATATCCATGACCTCCTCGGCAGGATCAATTCTCCTGAGTGAACCAAGAAATTCACTCTGGAGTTTGAGAGTGAGGGTAGACTTACCTTCCTTGATGTCCTCCTCTGCAGGACACCAGCCACTGATACTCTTACCTCGAAGGTACAGAGAAAGCCCACTTGACTTGCTTATATTCTTACCACGACACACGCACTCAGAGAGTACCACGACACACACACCCGGAGAGTACCACGACACACGCTCCCAGAGAATACCACGACACACGCACCCAGAGAGTACCACGACACACTCTCCCAGAGAGTACCACGACACACGCACCCAGAGAGTACCACGACACACTCTCCCAGAGAGTACCACGACACACTCTCCCAGAGAGTACCACGACACGCTCCCAGAGAGTACCACGGCACACTCTCCCAGAGAGTACCACGACACGCACCCAGAGAGTACCACGGCACACTCTCCCAGAGAGTACCACGACACACGCACCCAAAAAGTACCACTACACACTCTCCCAGAGAGTACCACGACACGCACCCAGAGAGTACCACGACACACTCTCAGAGAGTACCACGACACATACACCCAGAGAGTACCACGACACACTCTCCCAGAGAGTACCACGACACATGCACCCAGAGAGTACTACGACACACTCTCCCAGAGAGTACCACGACACACGCTCCCAGAGAGTACCACGGCACACTCTCCCAGAGAGTACCACGACACACGCTCCCAGAGAGTACCACGACAAGCACCCAGAGAGTACCACGACACACTCTCCCAGAGAGTACCACGACACACGCACCCAAAAAGTACCACGACACACTCTCCCAGAGAGTACCACGACACGCACCCAGAGAGTACCACGACACACTCTCTCAGAGAGTAGCACGACACATACACCCAGAGAGTACCACGACACACTCTCCCAGAGAGTACCACGACACATGCACCCAGAGAGTACTACGACACACTCTCCCAGAGAGTACCACGACACACGCTCCCAGAGAGTACCACGACACACTCTCCCAGAGAGTACCACGACACACGCTCCCAGAGAGTACCACGACAAGCACCCAGAGAGTACCACGACACACTCTCCCAGAGAGTACCACGACACACTCTCCCAGAGAGTACCACGACACACGCACCCAGAGAGTACCACGACACACTCTCCCAGAGAGTACCACGACACGCACCCAGAGAGTACCACGACACTCTCTCAGAGAGTAGCACGACACATACACCCAGAGAGTACCACGACACACTTCCCAGAGAGTACCACGACACATGCACCCAGAGAGTACTACGACACACTCTCCCAGAGAGTACCACGACACACTCTCCCAGAGAGTACCACGACACACGCTCCCAGAGAGTACCACGACAAGCACCCAGAGAGTACCACGACACACGCTCCCAGAGAGTACCACGACACACGCTCCCAGAGAGTACCACGACACACGCACCCACAGAGTACCACGACACACGCACCCACAGAGTACCACGACACACGCACCCACAGAGTACCACGACACACGCACCCACAGAGTACCACGACACACGCACCCACAGAGTACCACGACACACCCACTCACAGAGTGCCACGACACACCCACCCACAGAGTACCACGACACACGCACCCACAGAGTACCACGACACACGCACCCACAGAGTACCACGACACACGCACCCACAGAGTACCACGACACACGCACCCACAGAGTACCACGACACACGCACCACAGAGTACACACGACACACGCCACCACAGAGTACCACGACACACGCACCACAGAGTACCACGACACACCACTCACAGAGTACCACGACACACGCACCACAGAGTACCACGACACACGCACCACAGAGTACCACGACACACGCACCCACAGAGTACCACGACACACGCACCCACAGAGTACCACGACACACGCACCCACAGAGTCCACGACACACCACCACAGAGTACCACGACACACGCACCACAGAGTACCACGACACACGCACCACAGAGTACCACGACACACCCAGATCCACAACCTACCCACGAGTCACGACACGCACCCACAGAGTACCACGACACACGCACCCAGCAGAGTACCACGACACACGCACCCACAGAGTACCACGACACACGCACCCAAGAGTACCACGACACACGCACCACAGAGTACCACGACACACGACCACAGAGTACCACGACACGCCCCACAGAGTCCACGACCGACCCACAGAGTACCACGACACACGCACCCACAGAGTACCACGACACACGACCCACAGAGTACCACGACACACCACCACAGAGTACCACGACACACGCACCCACAGAGTACCACGACACAGCACCACAGAGTACCACGACAACGCACCACAGAGTACCACGACACACCACAGAGTCCACGACACAGCACCCACAGAGTACCACGACACACGCACCAAGAGTACCACGAACACGCACCACAGAGTCACGAACACCACCAGGTACCACGACACCGCCCACAGAGTACCACGACACAGCACCACAGAGTACCACGACACACGCACCACAGAGTACCACGACACACGCACCCACAGAGTACCACACACACGCACTCAAGAGTACCACGACACACCACAGAGTACCACGACACACGCACCACAGAGTACCACGACACACCACCAAGAGTACCACGACACACGCACCAAGAGTACCACGACACACCACCACAGAGTACCACGACACACGCACCCACAGAGTACCACGACACACGCACCCACAGAGTACCACGACACACGCCCACAGAGTCCACGACACACCCACCCACAGAGTACCACGACACACCACCCACAGAGTACCACGACACACGCACCCACAGAGTACCACGACACACGCACCCACAGAGTACCACGACACACGGCAACACCACAAGAGTACCACGACACACCCACCCACAGAGTACCACGACACACGCACCCACAGAGTACCACGACACACGCACCCACAGAGTACCACGACACACGCACCCACAGAGTACCACGACACACGCACCCACAGAGTCCACGACACACGCACCGAGTCCGACACGACCCGGTCCACGACACACGCACCACAGAGTACCACGACACCGCCCCACAGAGTACCACGACACACCACCACAGAGTGCCACGACACACGCACCCACAGAGTACCACGACACGCACCCACAGAGTACCACGACACACACACCACAGAGTACCACGACACAGCACCCACAGAGTCCACGACACACGCACCCACAGAGTACCACGACACACGCACCCACAGAGTACCACGACACACCCACTCACAGAGTGCCACGACACACCCACCCACAGAGTACCACGACACACGCACTCACAGAGTACCACGACACACGCACCCACAGAGTACCACGACACACGCAACCACAGAGTACCACGACACACGCACCCACAGAGTACACGCACACGCACACAGAGTACCACGACACCGCACTCACAGAGTCCACGACACACGCACTCACAGAGTACCACGACACGCACCACAGAGTACCACGACACACGCACCACAGAGTACCACGACACACGCACCCACAGAGTACCACGACACACGCACCCACAGAGTCCACGACACACGCACCCACAGAGTACCACGACACACCACTCACAGAGTGCCACGACACACCACCCACAGAGTACCACGACCACGCACTCACAGAGTCCACGACACACGCACCCACAGAGTACCACGACACACGCAACCACAGAGTACCACGACACACGCACCCACAGAGTACCACGACACACGCACTCACAGAGTACCACGACACACGCACTCACAGAGTACCACGACACACGCACTCACAGAGTACCACGACACACGCACTCACAGAGTACCACGACACACGCACTCACAGAGTAGTAGTAACTGGCTTCCATCTAAGAGTTCTCCCCATTCCCCGCCCCGTCAAGAACATCAGCAAGAACAACAAACAACAAGACGACAAAGAACAGCAACAACAACAAGACGACAAAGAACAGCAACAACAACAAGACGACAAAGAACAGCAACAACAACAAGACGACAAAGAACAGCAACAACAACAAGACGACAAAGAAGAAAAGACGAAAAAAAATGGTAAAGATGCCGAATTTTTCGCCCCAATCCAAAAAAAAAAATAGTGAACGATATTTTACGTTCGCGCCAATATAGCTGAGCATCATGTAGACGCATCACCGATATACCCAGGTATACTCAGTGGTATATTCAGAAGAAAATAGCCTAATTACCCGCTACCTGCAGCGATCATCACGTGATGATGTCTTACACACGCCAGGTAAATACTTTCTTGCTTCTTCTGACGTCACTCTCTTTTTGAGATGTATAAAATAGTTTTTTTTAGCTTTTCTTTCCAATATATTTATGGAGAAGCGCTAAACCTGTAGTAGTCCTTCAGCGGCTGGGGAACAGCAGTTGTGGGGGGTTCGGGTTTGATTCGAGGAAAGGGAGGATAGGTTTAGTTTCTTGGTTCAGGTGCCCCTTACAGCAGGGTCATCATGGGTTCTAACCCAACCTGGAATAATGACGACAGTCATGGCTAAAGCTCTCGGTTCACACACGGAGGGCCCGGGTTTGATTCCCGGCGGGGTGGAAACATTTCGACGCGTTTCCTTACACCTGTTGTCCTGTTCACCTAGCAGCAAATAGGTACCTGGGCGATAGTCGACTGGTGTGTTTCGCATCCTGGGGGACAAGATTGAAGGACCACAATGGAAATAAGACAGACAGTCCTCGATGACGCACTGACTTTCTTGGGTTATCTTGGGTGGCTAACCCTCCGGGGTTAAAAATCCAAAGAAAATCTTATCTTATCTTCATAGAGTTGTCAGGAAATGAAACAGTCTGGAGAGTGAAGGCAGGATCTATACAAAGCTTTAAGAAGAGGTATGATAAAGCTCATGGAGCAGGGAGAAAGTGGACCTAGTAGCGACCAGTGAAGAGGCGGGGTCAGGAGCTATGGCTCAACCCCTGCAACCACAATTTGGTGAACACACACACACACACACACACACACACACAGTCTGGCAAGTGATGTAGTGGAGGCAGGAACCATACATAGTTTTAAGACGAGGTATGATAAAGCTCATGGAGTAGGGAGAGAGAGGACCTAGTAGCAATCAGTGAAGAGGCGGGGCTAGGAGCTATGTCTCGACCCCTGCAACCACAAATAGATGAGAAAATCATCAGGAAAAGAATGGTGGAACACCTTGAGCTGAACAGGATAATAAACACCAGACAGCACGGATTCCGGGAAGGCAAATCCTGTGTAACAAACCTCCTAGAGTTCTATGATAAAGTAACAGAGGTAAGGCAGGAGAGAGAAGGGTGGGTTGATTGCATTTTCCTGGACTGCAGGAAGGCCTTCGACACAATTCCTCACATGAGATTAGTAAAGAAGTTGGAAGAACAAGCAGGTATAACAGGAAGGGCACTGGAATGGATCAGGGAATACCTCAAAGGGAGGCAACAACGGGTCATGGTGCGTCGTGAGGTATCACAGTGGGCGCCTGTGACGAGCGGTGTACCGCAGGGGTCAGTCCTAGGACCAGTTTTATTCCTGGTATATGTAAATGACATGACGGACGGGATAGACTCAGAAGTGTCTCTATTCGCGGATGATGTGAAAATAATGAGGAGAATCACATCGGAAGAGGACCAGGCAGGGCTGCAAACAGACCTGGACAAGCTCGACATCTGGTCTAGCAATTGGCTTCTTGAATTCAATCCCTCCAAATGCAAAGTCATGAGGATCGGAGAAGGGCAAAGAAGACCGCTGTCAGAGTACAAGCTAGGCGGACAAAGGCTACAAACCTCGGCAAAGGAGAAAGACCTTGGAGTGAGTATAACGCCAAGCACGTCTCCGGAGGCACACATCAACCAGATAACTGCGGCAGCATATGGGCGACTGGCAAACCTAAGATTAGCGTTCCGTTACCTTAACAAGGAATCGTTCAAGACACTGTATACCGTGTACGTCAGGCCCATACTAGAATATGCAGCACCAGTCTGGAACCCACACCTGGTCAAGCACGTAAAGAAACTAGAGAAAGTGCAAAGGTTTGCGACAAGGTTAGTTCCACAACTCAGGGGTCTGTCTTATGAAGAAAGATTGAGGAAATAGGACTAACAACACTGGAGGAAAGAAGGGTCAGAGGAGACATGATAACGACATACAAAATACTGCGGGAATTGACAAGGTAGATAGTGACAGGATGTTTCAGAGAGGGAACACAGAAACAAGGGGACACAACTGGAAGCTGAAGACTCAGATGAGTTAAAGGGATGTCAGGAAGCATTTCTTCAGCCACAGAGTAGTCAGGAAGTGGAATAGTCTAGAGAAAGATATAGTGGAGGCAGGAACCATACATAGTTTTAAGACAAGGTATGATAAAGCTCATGGAGCAGGGAGAGCAGAGACCCAGTAGCAGACAGCGAAGAGGCGGGGCCAGGAACTGAGTCTCGACCCCTGCAACCACAATTAGGTGAGTACAATTAGGTGAGTACACACACACACACACAATAACAGCTCCAAGGCAGTATATGCAGTGAGAAATGTATCTCTCAGTACATAAACCATACCACGGGTGGGGGTCGAACCCGCGGTTAGAGAGTCTCAAAACTCCAGACCGTCGCATAAGCCACTGGGCCAGCTAGTACATATCCATTACGAATGATTGGTTTGTTGATAAATGTATAGTCTACACAAGGGTCATTAAGGCTGCACTTCACCTGTTACCACAAGAATACACACATATATAAACCAGGGTACGGGTGGGGTTAGAACCCTTGGCACGTGAGTGGTAAATCTCCAGGCCGGTGCGTAAACCACTGAGCCAGGTGGCCCAGTGAGAAAGAGAGAACATCAATGCACGCTAAACTAAACACACAGGTGAGTCACGGGGACCTTAGGAAGTACTTTTTGAGTCTCAGGTTAATAGAGAAGCAGTGGAAATAAATGGTATAAAATACCGACACAATGGAAAAATAAACACATAAGCAGTATAATGTGATCCTTTATTGACAACGTTTCGCCCACACAGTGGGCTTTATCGAGTCACAAACAGATCTACCTGGATAAAAGATACATGAGTATTTATAGGATTTAGTCAGGTGGAGAATGCTGGGTCAGGTGGAGAATGTTGGGTCATGTGGAGAATGCTGCATGTGACAGTCTTCAAAGTAGGGTGATGGAGTCTAAAACCTTGGGTAGCGTTAAAAAAGAGATTGGATAAGTATATGGGTAGACCTTCTGCAGTGTTCCATTCTTAAGTTCTTATGTGGGAAAGCGATGAAGAAGTTTCTTAGCAAGGGGTTCAGCTATGTTATAGAAGCCGTTGTTCTGGTTGAAGTTGTTGGATATACAGATAAGTCATGATTCCAAGATTCTTCGGTATTGAGTGTTGTCTTCTCTGGCGATGAGTCTTGCGTTTCTGTAGTTGATCAAATGGTTGTGTAAATTTCGGTGTTGAACACAGGCATTTCTCGGGTCGTCAGGTCTGCCTGCGTACTGGTGTTCTGAAATACGTGTTTGGAGGTCTCTGGATGTTTCGCCGACGTATAATTTGCTGCAGTCATTACAAGGGATTGTGTATACCCCTGCAGTGGATTGAAGCTTGTCCTGTCTGTTACTGGTAATGTCCTTGATGGTGGTGGATGTGGAGGTAGATACTTGGAATGAGGTATTGGAAAAAATGTTGGAAACGTGTTTGGCAATGGAGTTGGTGGGGAGGACTATGTATCTTTTCTCGGCAGTGTCTTCTCTGGGTATATCCAACAACTTCAACCAGAACAACGGCTTCTATAACATAGCTGAACCCCTTGCCAAGAAACTTCTTCATCGCTATCCCACCTAAGAACTTAAGAATGGAACACTGCAGAAGGTCTACCCATATACTTATCCAATCTCTTTTTTAAAGCTACCCAAGGTTTTAGACTCCATCACCCTACTTTGAAGACTGTCACATGCAGCATTCTCCACATGACCCAACATTCTCCACCTGACCCAGCATTCTCCACCTGACCCAGCATTCTCCACCTGACTAAATCCTATAAATACTCATGTATCTTGTATCCAGGTAGATCTGTCTGTGACTTGATAAAGCCCACTGCGTGGGCGAAACGTTGTCAATAAAGGATCACATTATACTGCTTATGTGTTTATTTTTCCAATAGGGAAGCAGAACGAACTGTATGTGGAAAGCGTGGAGGCAAATTCTTTACACAGTTTCATGAGTAGGTATAAAAGGGATCGTAGGCAAGAAAGTAGCGTTGCTGGCCGACTGAGCTAAGGAGGCGGGGCAAGGAGCCAAGACCCGACCCCCCGCAAACACAAATCGGAGTTCACAAACACACCAAACATTCACAATTGTATAGGAGCTAACCAAACCATACCACGGGCGGGGCTTGAACTCGTGGCGGGTGAGTCGTGGGGACTATGCTAACCTCTCTATGGTGTATAAATATACCTAGTTGGATGAATTTTATTGTAGCCAGCTGGCCCATTGGTTTAGGCACTAGCCTGGAGTATTACGACTCACTCGCCGCGAGTTCTATCCCCACCCGTAGTATGGTTTGTTTGCAATCGTGTCATTACGATTTCATGGGTCGTGCATAGGAGCTATTTTTCTCTGCGCATACAACAATAATATTAAGGTGCAAAACGTTTTTTTAATTATTTTAAGACGAAACTTCCACTGGCTGGCTGGTTGGTTTAAATCTATCGGCTACACGAGGGTCATTAAGACTGTATGTGACGTGTACACCACCAGTCAAGAATACTTTGGTACCCCGTAAAGACATCTAAGTGTATGTATGTTAAGATTATATACCTCTTTGTATATCCGCAACTTAGTGATTCGTTAAGAGTGATTCGTTAAGAGTGATTCGTTAAGAGTGATTCGTTAGCAATAATGAAGTTGAAAGTTTATCTGCTATACGAGGGTCATTGAGGCTCTATGTTGCCTATATATGTTAGTACCTGCAGTAGGGATTAAATTAAACTCTTAATACACCGAGAGACATACATCGAGATGTGCCTAGGACATACACGGTGGACATACACGGTGGACATACACGGTGTGTATATCCAGTGCCATCAAGAGCTGTAGAGTCTTCAGAATATATTGAAGCTGCCTCGACCCCAATGGGAATAAGTCACTTTGACTTTTTTGGGGGGTAATCCTGGGTAATTTACACATATGTGAAACTGCATGCTAATTGTACATATAATCCTAAATAATCCTACCACAATATACACCGAGCGTGGGCGGTCAAGATATGCATTATTCTAATTATATATGCATTTTGAAACCTCGACTGCACCATCAGCAAGAGACTCGCATATTAAAACTTTACAAATAGTTTTAAATGTTGTTTATATTGCATAATTATTGTTAAACGATTGTTTAAAGCAAATTCCCCTCCAGCGGTGGGAAGGCATCAGTACCGCCACAGTACCGCCACAGTACCGCCACAGTCGTCTCAGTTACTATTTTCTTCTACATCCTGCCGAGGATTTTTTTTTTTTTTTTTTTGTACTTTTTCCTCTTGATTAAATTACAACCTTTTGGATTAACCCGAGTCATCGGTAACTTTCTTGATTTGTTTGTTGTTGTTGTTGATTCGCCGGTACTCTCCCGGACCTGGTCTTTTCCAGATGGTGACCCGGCCTTGGCTCCCTGTCGTGGGAGTGTCTGAGACCTATGTCTTCCATGGGAGGAGGTACAAGTACCCCCTCATCGTCTGGGACCAACTGTCCCCAGGCCTAGCCACGTTCCCCGCCCTCACGGGGCTCGTAGGGAGAAGCTAGGCCTCTCTGGTCTACCATCTTCCCCGCCCCAGGGAGGCTAGGGAATGGCAGGTTGCGAGCTGCAGATGGTAGCAAGCTCCAGCTTTGGCTCCTACCTAGAAGGGCTGGGCATGGTGTGTTGCTGTCTTTTCTTGATTTAGTGTAGTACGGGCTTGAAGGTGTTCTATCAGAATCTTCTCATGAATAACGCGTGTGTATATATATATATATATATATATATATATATATATATATATATATATATATATATATATATATATATATATAGTTTACGATCTCTTCTTTTGGTTAATTTAAAAAAATTGTTATCCTTAATTCCAGTGTATTTATTGAAACAATAATGTTTTTGGAAAAAAAACATAGGTGGTAGTAGGGGGACCAAAATAATCATTCAGTATCAGGGAGAAACCACAATTTTTTTTTACCTGACGGCCTTTTATTCTTGTCTCTGATGTTTTGATCCCCCAGGTAGCATTTCCTGCCTCTTTGTCTTCCTCCAACGGATCCAATAAAGTGGTGAAGAAAATTCTACGAAAATAATATATGTGTGTAATTCAGTAGCAGTAGACGACCACAGCTACAATAATAATATCTTTATTTCTACAAGTACATGTACAAGGTATACAGACCATAGCTGACATCAATGGCATACTACTATATAGAAAGCCCCTTGTTATGTTGAGCATTTCCCGCAAATTAGGTCAGTTTTGTCCCCAGGATGCGACCCACACCAGTCCACTAACACCCAGGTTCTCATTTTACTGACGGGGAACATAGACAATCGGTGTAAGGAAACACGTCCAATGTTTCTACCCTCGCCGGGAATCGAACCCGGACACTCACCGTGTGAAGCGAGAGCTTCAGCCACCAGGCCACGGGACCACACATTATGGATTACAATCAACCCAGATAGAATAACCCCATCATGGAGAAGGCAGTTCCAGCGATGATAATGGGGACACGCTCCCTAAAGGAAAAAGCCTGCCTCTTCACCCCTCAATCCACATTGCTCTTTTGATTTTAATTTATTAGTTCCTACTTCCGCGACTGGTTCACTTCACCACCTCAGCCTCTCAGCCATACAGTGGTTCTCTATATTTTCTGCCCAGTTCACACCGGGTACAAATATATTTGCAGCAAGTTGGTAGATAACCAGTATGGTGCATTAATTAGTTACCATTTTGTCCTAGGCACATGTCGATTAGACACTAGGCCTGTTGTGGTCCGAACTGTGCAGGTAACCGAAGTAGAGACTCAAGCAGGTCAACGATATTACCAAGAAAAAGAAGTCTGACCTGAGCCGTGCCCAGCCAGAAGGAATCATCACAACAGTCGTAGAGCATCCCTGAGCCGTGCCCAGCCAGAAGGAATCATCACAGCAGTCGTAGGGCATCCCTGAGCCGTGCCCAGCCAGAAGGAATCATCACAACAGTCGTAGAGCATCCCTGAGCCGTGCCCAGCCAGAAGGAATCATCACAGCAGTCGTAGAGCATCCCTGAGCCGTGCCCAGCCAGAAGAAATCATCACAACAGCCGTAGAACATCCCTGAAAAAACTTTTAAGATTTTTCTGGCACTTCCTTTACATCCGTCTCAGGGGATGTGGGTACTTCTAACGGCACCGGAGGTGGCACTTTAATATTGGAATTTAAAACAGTAACATTTTAGCAATGATGTTTTTTATAGTCACGAATTTAACATTTGGTTAAAGAATTACCTTCGTGTTGTACATTTAACAAGTTTTGTGAATGAGAAAGCAAGAGAACACTGTAATATATGGGAGGGATAGGTAATCGGAGACACTGCGGCAAGGAGAGAGAGAGAGAGAGAGAGAGAGAGAGAGAGAGAGAGAGAGAGAGAGAGAGAGATTCTTGTGGAAGATGGCGCCCTGCGCGTGGGAGTACGATCAGCCACACTGGCCTATATAACCCCTTGCTCTCCAAAATTACTTCTCATTCCACACCTCTGGCGTTGTTTCCATCTGGGCACCTGTCTCTGGTGTCCCGCATCCCTCCCGTGTTGTTCCAGCGACCAGCACCGCTGCCGGCGCCCGGTCTCAAGACCCAGGTCTCTTTCTACAGACCGGCAGGACTACTTCTTGGTGTCGAAGATGAAGACTTCTGCCTGTGTCACCATCGTTCTTGTAGCTCTCTTTGTCCTCACTTGTGAGTAGCTATATCTACTGGGATTTATCTTTTCAGTAACTCTAATCATCCTCGTTAGCGGTACAAAATGAATAATTGTTCTGTAATTATGGAAACTGGTGCGAGTGCAGTGGGTCCTCATGACTTGTTCTGCAGTGTACTGTACCTTCTAGGATATTTTTTTCCTGTTGTTCTAGTAATCTGTAGTAGTGATTAGTGGTTCTTAACGATGACGAAGTAAAAAAAAAATATTGGCTAGTCTATAATTCTGGAAATTAATGCAAGTGGAATTATTTCCAACAATAATGCTAAACTTTTCACTGACTCCGTCTGATTATTTATTTTTTTCCTTGTCACTGCGAGGATAATAACTTTACAGTCTTAAATGTAATTTTTTTTTTGGGGGGAGGAGGAATCTAAAACGAGTAATGACATACAAGAGAAGATAGAGGGGATCATGAATAAAGCAATGCAATGGAGAATCATGCAATGTCTTCCGTATTCTTGCCTGTTGCTGTCACCACCAATATGCAACAGCAGTTACAGGCAGAAGAAACATTCGCAAGTTCTTACGTGCGTTTTAGGTGTGGTAATACAAACACGAATGTATTCACTGAGGACTGAGACGTTTCTCTTCTTAGATTTTGATCACTTCAGATACATGTATGTGATCAAGGTCCAAGGACCGACACGTCTACAATAAGTGAAAACATTCGTCTCCCTTTCCATCAAGTTATGGACAGTCCTTACCCAAATATTTACGCGCATTTCGGGAGACGTACGGAAGAACCTCAAGTTATTTTTTCACTATGATTAATGATAAACTTTATTTTTATAAAGAATTGTTTACGATTGATAGGGAAAAAGTGATATTATTGGTATACTTTATAGAAAGCGCCTGGTTATTGCTATTATAGAAAAGACTGGTTATTCGGAGCATTTCTAGCAGTCTTAAAGTAACTTAAAGCTACTTTTAACTTATAAATATACAAGTTTTCCTAGGTTTGTTCGTGTGTTTTAATAACAGAGATAGACAGTCCTGGCTACGACAGACGAAAGACTGGCACTAGAAGATTAGATTTTAGATTTTGCCACCGAAGTGGCTAGTTTATTGTGCACCCATATCCATCCTGTGGACGGTAGCGCAAGAGCATATGGATACACAAAACGCCTAGGCACTAGGCCCCAAAAGGGGTAACAATTGTACATTTGGATTTATATCTACATTTCACTTATCTGTTACAAGCAAATTTAGGAAATTTGCTTAGTACAACTGGTATCTTATTTTCATGAATAAGATATCTTGACATGTCACATAGGTTATTATACTGTCTATCTCTATATTCCTCAATAAGTGGACAATTAAGCACATAGTGTTCAAGACAGTGACCATATGCCTGATCACATAATTTGCATTTAGTTTGATCATCATCTGTGTCTCCCAAACTGCCAGAAGTATTTGTAGCCAAGCCTAAGCCTGGCCACTACAACATCAGTCAGTCTGTTCACATTGCAAGTTGCTCCATAAACATACTTATCTATGTTCATGTTATCATAGTGGGTTATTAGAAGTGAAGTAAAATTTGAAAAAGTTAATCATTGAGATATTGAATGGGATTCGCATGTCCAGTGGGTTCAGAGTCAAGCGTGTCTTAGGCTCATTCCCAATCAGAATTACTATACACTGACTCACATGGTATTCACAGTCTTTTTTTCTCCGACAATGGTTCAGGAGGGTCCGAAACGCTGTCATAACGTTTCTATTCTAAGGGCCAGTTTTTGGTGAGCTGTTCCAATCTCGGTATTGTTACTTTTATTTGTTCATGCACATTTCGTGACCGCTCGTTTATTTTCGTTCATACTTGCTCTTATATCCTGTGAAAAGTAGGTAAATTGATAACAACTGACTATTACGAAAAAAAATGAGTGTTTCCTGTTCAATTGAACCCCAGAACTGGTGTGATTCGTAATCCTCGTAACACGATTATACGCTTTCACAAAGGACTATTTACATTTTTTTCCTGTTCCTCATTATCTGTTTTAGTTTGACATACGACTTGCTTGACACACGACCACTAAATTGTTTGACATACGACCACTAAATTGTTTGACACACGACCACCAAATTCTTGCTTGAATTTAATTCAAAAGGTTCTAGTTTTTTCTTATAATTATTGATATGAAGCAGAACAGATCAGTATTCAAAGCTCTGAGATAGTTTCTGTTTACCGTGATTTCAAGATTCGCGGCGCCGCAAAGAACGCGACTTCCGAGGTGTACGGGTTTGTATGGTCTGTGTTGTGACGTGACAATGACGATAAAAACTGAAAAAAAAAATGGTTTGTTGATATTGACAAGACGTGGAGGAAAGATACATATGTACAGTTCAGAATATTCATTAGAGGAAACGTTTCGCCACAAGTGGCTTCAGTTTTGAAGAAGCGACTCGTGGTGAAACGTTTTGCCTTTAATGAATGTCCTGAACCGTACCTAGGTGTCTTTTTCTACACGATAAAATTCGTTATTTTTTTCCGAAACCCAGATGCAAGTTGCAGAGGGTCAGTTTACAGTTCGTTTGGCTGTTTCGATGCAGTTATGATATAAATACGACTGGGTCTAACGTTACTGTATCTGAAATGGAGATTACTGATGCTTCGAGACTGTCTACTGTATGAGGTGTTTAAAAAATAATAATATTTATAATATAGTATAATTCAATTCAAAATAACAGTTAAAATAAAAGTTAAAATGTTATTATAGTATCGTGTAGGCCGTTGCTGGTTGTCATTGTGATCCCATAACAGTTCAAGCTTCAGGGACCCAAAAATGTAGGTCCGCCACTGTGTTTGTGTTCCGATTTTGTACACACATGTGGTGATTAAGTTGTCACATGTGCAGTGGTGGACGTGTTCACTTAGACGCGTTCTCAGGTGCAGAGAAATTAGATGGAACGGTGGTATGAACAAATATATATAACTCAAAGAGCTGAAGAGGTGATGAGATGGTTTGACCACGTAGAAAGCACGGGGGGAAATAGGTCGACCAAGAGGGCGTCCAGACTCTCGGTGTTGGGCAGCTGTAAGGGACTTCCCAGGAAGGGTTGGATTGAGAACATGGAAAATACACTGAGAAGCAGGTGCAGTGGCGGACCTACATTTTCAGGGCCCTGAAGCTTGAATTATTATGCGGTAGACCCAAAAAAATTTAAACAATGTGCACTAAGCCTAGTTGATCAGGCCCTGATCCACCGGGAGGCCTGATCGTGGACTGGGCCGCAGGGGCGTTGGTCCCAGGAATACCCTCCAGGAGGACTCCAGGTAAAGTGGCTTCTAGGGCCCCTCCGGGATTTAAGGGCCTTGAAGCTTAAGCTTCATTAATTTCACAGTAGATCCGTCCCTGGGTAGGAACATGAGCATTTAGCGGCCATTGAAGAGCATTATTGAAAATGGTATAAAATACCGTCATGAGCAGTAGTAGCGAAATAAAGAAGATGTAATCAGTCCATCAACCTTGGAGAAAAAGTATTTGAGGTGGTCAGTCCCTCAGCCTGGAGTATAGTTCAGTTTCATGGAGCTGAACTATACTTCATATAGTATTAGCAGACGCCGCTAAATGCAACGACAGCAGCAACAATAGTCTGTTTGATCTGATATAGCTCTTGGCCTTATAAGCAAACTCATTCCTTGAAACATTTTACAATCGTTCATTATTATTTATGCATAGCCTCTTTAACTATGCCGACTGAAATTACTGGTCTGTTGAAGCGTATCAAGCCTACTCTTGAAACTGTGTATGGAATATGCCTCTGCTTTTTTTATCCATTTCTTTCCATTTTTCCCCCATTCTGAGACTAAAGAAGCGCTTCCTAACATCCACATCTGTATCTTTAACAGCCACACCCGTACAACTCACTCCCACACCACTAAAACTTTCCCCCACACCAAA
>WNWK01002343.1:22500-155000 GCA_009830355.1 Cherax destructor | reverse complement strand
ATGCGACATTGCTTGTTAGTTCATTACCTTTGTAACTTGCTCAGCTATCAAAACTTTGGGGTTCAGTCCCTGGACCCATTATGTACCTCTGTAATCTTTTGACTACCACCCACAGGATGGGTATGGGGTGCATAATAAAGATATCAAACTAAAACTGACGACATTGCGGTCGTTTCATTCCATGTGCGGGTTATTTATGTTGTTCTAGTTACGGTATTGTGAACACCTACTGTTCACTTGTTACATTAAATACTGTACCGTGTTTGTAATTGCTTGATATTATATATATATTCCAAATAATTTTATTTTCAAGGGAAACACAGAGCAAAAAAAATAACTTTTCAGTAACATGAACGTTCTGTTTCCAGAAAGGCAAAACTTTGAGAAGCCTGGCGCCTTCGTGTCTATGTTGTGGAAGCAGCCTCGTCAGATCACTGGTAGAGGCGACAGTGCTCATCACAGCCCTAGCACTGCACACTCCAGCAACACTCACAGCCTGCAACCCCATCCTAACATACAGCTGCAACAGCTAAGATCACACAGTCCATCAGAACAGTTGGCTCTTAACAAACTCCTTCTTCGCCTCCTCTTCCTGCTCCTCCCGCAGCTGGAGGCGCAGAATCCTGCCGAAGTGGAGGCCTACCTGGGTGAGGAGCCTCGCGTCTAGGTACGAGACACGGAGTGCAGCCAGCCACGTTCAGTGCTCATACGAGACACATTCACCTTTACAATGATGACACAAAGATAACATTCACATATATTCCTCAATAAGATAACCGAATGAGGAGCCCTGGTTAATGTGATCACTAGTAAATAAACTGAACTTTATATCACGAAAAAAATCAGGAGCTGTGATATATATATATGTATATATATATATATATATATATATATATATATATATATATATATATATATATATATATATATATATATATATATATATATATATATATATACATACATACATATATATTACAATATTTGTAGATGCAGAACAGAATGACTTAAAAAAATTATCTATATTTATTATTATAACCACAAACAAGCGTTAAACCCCGTAAGGGTAATGTATATTATTATATACATAAATTTTGGAGGGACAATATTCCTATCAGTGACTGTCTTTCGTGAGTATACCTGGAGAGGGTTCCGGGGGTCAACGCCCCCGCGGCCCGGTCCGAGACCAGGCCTCGGGGTGTAATTATGACTAAAAGATGTAAGCATGTTATGTGGATCCGGTTTTGTATTGATTACTATTGCATGTTCAATAAACTGAAGGAAGTTGTTTAAATGTAATTTTGATGTTATTAACTACTGCATTGTTAATGTTCACACATACTTGAAGATACGTCATGCAAATTGAATAAGATTATATATACAGTATATATATATATATATATATATATATATATATATATATATATATATATATATATATATATATATATATATATATATATATATATACACACATTTTATAGTAGGCGATAGAGGCTAAATTTTTTTTTTATATTTATTAAAATGCATCTTACTGTTTCGTTAACCAATCGATCACCATCATCAGAATTCACGTTCGGGACATGTCATAACAGTGTCCAAATTAAAATAACTCAACGAAAATAAAATAAAACATGAGCATAATATGAAAAAAAAACATTAAAATTAGAAAGAACCAGGTGACTCACAGGAGAGAAAGAAGACATTGTAATTTTTATATTATCAACAAGTCTATAATCCAGCACGTGTTCAACGGGATTATAATATATATAATCCTATGTGAGGTCATAATATATATAAGGAAACAAGTGTTAAACCTGTATCGGCATATGCAAGGACATGAAAGATTAGATAAAGATTTATTATTACCGTCAAAATTTCACCGTCAGCTTCTTGTTGACGGTGAGATCTTGAGAAGAGCTGAGAAAGAGTTGGAGTCTGTATATACTGGCTCCATCTCTGTATATACTGGCTCCATCTCTGTATATACTGGCTCCATCTCTGTATATACTGGCTCCATCTCTCTTTTCTCTTAGTGTGACTTTGTAAATGGTCCACGTTGGACCGAAAAGTTGTCGTAAGCTCCTCTCTTCTATGTGCTGGTTATTTGTGTATTTTTTGGTGTCAGTGTTGGCGCCATTAATGGGTTACAGGAGGAGAGAGAAACTGATACAAGTGCTGGAAATTTAAATAAAAATTATAAGGTTAATTTATTAGTGGAGGAAACACCTTCAAGGCGCACATAACTGTGATAAACCACCTCAATTACTGGGAACGCTTGAAGTTCCTCAACCTGTACTCCCTAGAACGCAGGCGGGAGAGATACGTGATTATATACACTTGGAAAATCCTAGAGGGATTAGTACCAAACTTGCACAAGAAAATCACTCTCTATGAAAGCAAAAGACTCTGCAGACGATGCAACATCCTCCCAATGAAAAGCATGGGTGCCTCTAGCACGATAAGTGACAACACAATAAGTGTCAGGGGCCCAAGACTGTTAAACTGCCTCCCAGCATACATAAGGGGGATTACCAATAGACCCCTGACTGTCTTCAAGAAGGCGCTGGACAGGCACCTAAAGTCAGTACCTGACCAGCTGGGCTGTGGTTCGTACGTCGGGTTGCGTGCGGCCAACACTAACAGCCTGGTTGATCAGGCCCTGATCCACCATGCGGCCTGGTCACAGGCCGGGCCACGGGGGCGTTGACCCCCAGAACCCTCTCCAGGTATACACCATGAGCAAGACTGCTACTGTAGTGGTAAATAGTTAATTACTTTCTTTCTCACTCACACATAATGTATGCAGCACCAGTATGGAAACAACACGTTATCAAGTACGTCAAGAAATTAGAGAAAGTGCTAAGGTTTGCAACAAGACTAGTCCCAGAGCTGAGGGATTTGTCCTACGAGGAGAGGTTAAGGGAACTCAACCTGACAACACTGGAGGACAGGAGGTATAAGGAAGGACATGGTAATGACATTTAAAATACTGAAAGGATTTGACAAGGGGGATAGCGACAGAATGTTTCAGAAATGACACAGCAACAAGGGGATACAACAGGAAGATGAAGACTCAGATGAGTCACAGGGATGTTAGGAAGTATTTCTTTAGTCATAGAGTTGTCAGGAAGTGGAACAATCTGGATAGTGATGTAGTGGAGGCAGGATCCATACATAGCTTTAAGAGGTTCAATAAGGCTCATGGAGAAGAGAGAGTGGACCCAGTACCTGCCAGCAAAGAGACGGAGCCAGGAGCTATGACTCGACCCCTGCAACCACAACTAGGTGAGTACACACACTTAAGGGGAGAGTGGTAGAACACTTGTGGTACAAAAACAATAATCAGCATGGGTTTAGGGGTGGCAGGTCTTATCTTACTAACTTGTTGGAGTTCTATGACAAAGTAACAGATGTGCAACAAAACAGAGAGAGAGAAGGGGTGGCTGGACTACATTTTTTAGACTACAAGGCGTTTGATACTGTACCCCGGGACAAGAGGCTGGACCAAAAATTTAAGATTCAGGCAAGAACATGGAATGTACTCTAGTGGATCTAAGACTATCTTAGGGAAAGGAAGCAAAGAATAACTATCAGGAAAGAGACGTCAGAATGGGGAAGAGTAACTAGTGGGGTTCCGCAAGGATCAGTATTAGGACCAGTACCGTTTCTGGTTTGTGTGAATGACATTCCAGGTGGGATTGAGTGAGACTTATCCCTGCTTGCAAATGATGCAAAACTGAAGAGGACAGTAGATGGATGAGGACAAAGGCTCCAAACTGATCGGGACAGATAAGTGGTTGCTTGAATTCAACCTCAGTAAATGCTAAGTCATGAAGGTTGGGGAATGAACAAGAAGACTGGAAATTGGGTACAGACTAGAGGGACAAAGACTGTAGACTTCAAAGAGAAAGACCTTGGGATGAGCATTGTGCCCGGTATCTCACCAGAGGCACACATTAACTGAATAACCTCTGCAGCCAACGTTCATCTGGTAAATTTCAAGAAACAGTTATTCTAGGCAATTTATACAACATACGTCAGGTCCATTTTAGAGTATGCAGCACCAGTACGGAAACTGCACCTGAAAAAGAAAGGTAAGAACATAAGAACATAAGAAAGGAGGAACACTGCAGCAGGCCTGTTGGCCCATTAACTGGAGAAAGTGCAGAAGTATGTAACAAGGATTGTTAATGAGCTAAGGGGCAGGAATTATGGGGAGAGACTAACAGAACTGGACTTAAAAGACACTGGAGAACAGAAGAACCTGATGAGACGAAACGACAGAAAAATTCCTGCCAACACACGCACACACATACATGTACGCTTACTGTGATGTACTGGGAGAGTGCGTATACACACACACGCATATGTACACACATGCACATTCATGCATATACACTCACATGCATGCACACACGCATACACACCCACACACACACAATTATAATGAGAGGAAACACTTAAGAGTTAATACGTAAATACACGTACGTATTCTTAATTAATGTATTCACAAAACAGTGCAAAACCTAAATTATTATTATGCTTTTGGAAAGTGCTAAACCCATAAGGGGCAGAGTGCTACATGGCGGAGACGACAGAGACCAATGAGATGGAAAAACAAGTGTTGAGAACATTGACACTATACCTAAAGTTCCTTTAGCTCTAATCCAGGAAATAAAACACCATAGCAACACCACTTGTTGCATTAAAGGTGCAGAAGCTCTTAACCCACATTATTAATATCCTGGAGAGTGCTAAACCCATAGGGATTATACAGCACATGTGAAAGGGATTCAAGGCATTCAGGCTTAATTCAGGGAACTGGAGCCCCTCACCAACATCAAGAAACCTCCCATGAGGGGCTCTAACCCACAGGGGTCATATGCCTGGTGAATGAGAGGTAATTAGGTTTATTTGGAAGAAATAGTAAATACCAGCTTCTCTTTCTTATGGGCAGATGTAGTGTTTATATTATATAATACAGTATAATACACATTTATGTATGCACACTCATCTGAGTTTTTTTTTTTATTTTATCTTAATAGTTCTTGTTCTTATTTCTTTTCCTTTCATATCCATGGGGAAGTGGAATAAGAATCTTTCCTCCGTAAGCCATGCGTGTTGTAAAAATCAACTAAAATGCTGGGAACAATGGGCTAGTAACCCCTTATCCTGTATAGATTTACTAAAAATAAAAAGAAGAAAAACGTCAAAGTGGGATGTCTGAATGTGTGTGGATGTTGTGCGAATGATAAGAAAGATATGATTGTAGATGTTATGAATGAAAAGAAGCTGGATGTCCTGGCTTTAAGTGAGACAAAGATGAAGGGGGTAGGAGTTTCAGTGGGGAGAAATAAATGGGATTAGGTCAGGAGTTTCAAATAGAGTTAGAGCTAAAGGAGTGGCAATAACGTTGAATAATCAGTTATGGCAGGTAAAGAGGGTGTATAAATGTTTAAATTCAAGGATTATGTGAAGTAAAATAAAGGTTGGATGTGAAAAGTGGGTTATAGTAAGTGTTTATGCACCTGGAGAAGAGAGAAGTGTAGAGGAGAGAGAGATTTTGGGAAATGTTGAGCAAGTGCGTGGGGAGTTTTGAACCAAATGAGAGAGTACTTGTGTTTGTGGATCTTAATGCTAAAGTGGGTAAAAATGTTGTAGAGAGAGTAGTAGGTAAATTTGGGGTGCCAGGAGTAAATGTAAATGGGAACCGTTAATAGAGTTATGTGTAGAAAGAGGTTTGGTAATAGGTAATACATATTTTATGAAAAAGAAGATACATAAGTATACAAGGTATGATATAGCACATAATGAAAGTAGTTTGTTAGATTATGTATTGGTGGATAAAAGGTTGATGGGTAGGCTTCAGGATGTACATGTTTATAGAGGGGCAACAGATATATCGGATCATTATTTAGTTGTAGCTACAGTTAGAGTAAAAGGTAGATGGGACAAAAAGAGAATGGCAACAGCAAGTAAGAGAGAGGTAAAAGTATACAAACTAAGGGAAGAGGAAGCTAGGGTGAGATATAAGCAACTATTGGCACAAAGGTGGGCTAGTGCAAGTAGTAGTGGGGGGGTTGAAGAGAGTTGGGATAGTTTTAAAAATGCAGTATTAGAAAGTTGGGCAGAAGCTTGTGGCTATAGGAGGGTGGGTGCAGGAGGAAAGAGGAGTGAGTGGTGGAATGAAGAAGTAAAGGGTGTGATAAAAGAGAAAAAGGTAGCTTATGAGAGTTTTTTACAAAACAGAAGTGTTAATAGAAGAGCAGAGTATATGGAGAGTAAAAGAAAGGTGAAGAGAGTTTTGAGAGAGTGCAAAAGGAGAGCAGATGAAAGAGTGGGAGAGGCTCTGACAAGAAATTTTGCTGAAAACAAGAAAAAATTTTGGAGTGAGATAAACAAGTTAAGAAAGCCTAGGGAACGAATGGATTTGTCAGTTAAAAACAGAGTAGGGGAGTTAGTAGATGGGGAGCTGGAGGTATTGGGTAGATGGCGGGAATATTTTGAGGAACTTTTAAATGTCGATGAAAAAAGGGAGGCGGTAATTTCATGCACTGGCCAGGGAGGTACAACATCGTTTAGGAGTGAAGAAGAGCAGGATGTGAGTGTGGGGAAGGTGCGTGAGGCATTACGTAGAATGAAAGGGGGTAAAGCAGCTGGAACTGACGGGATCATGACAGAAATGTTAAAAGCAGGGGGATGATATAGTGTTGGAGTGGTTGGTATTTTTGTTTAATAAATATATGAAAGAGGGGAAGGCACCTAGGGATTGGCAGAGAGCATGTATAGTTCCTTTATATAAAGGGAAGGAGGATAAAAGAGATTGTAAGAATTATAGGGGAATAAGTTTACCATGGTTGTTTAATATATTTATAGATGGGGTTGTAAAAGAAGTAAATGCTAGGGTGTTGGGGAGAGGGGTGGGATTAAATTATGGAGAATTAAATGCAAAATGGGAGTTGACACAGTTACTTTTTGCTGATGATACTGTGCTTATGGGAGATTCTAAAGAAAAGTTGCAAAGGTTAGTGGACGAGTTTGGGAGAGTGTATAAAGGTAGAAAGTTAAAAGTGAACATAGATAAGAGTAAGGTGATGAGGGTATCAAACGATTTAAATAAAGAAAAATTGGATATCACATTGGAGAGAGGGATTATGGAAGAAGTAAATGTTTTCAGATATTTGGGAGTTGACGTGTCAGCGGATGGGTTTATGAAGGATGAGGTTAACCATAGAATTGATGAAGGAAAAAAGGTGAGTGGTGCGTTGAGGTATCTGTGGAGACAAAAACGTTATCCATGGAGGCAAAGAAGGAATGTACGAAAGTATAGTGGTACCAACACTCTTATATGGGTGTGAAGCATGGGTTGCAAATGCTGCAGCGAGGAGGAGGCTGGAGGCAGTGGAGATGTCCTGTCTAAGGGCAATGTGTGGTGTAAATATTATGCAGAAAATTCGGAATGTGGAAATTAGGAGAAGGTGTGGAGTTACTAAAAGTATTTGTCAGAGGGCTGAAGAGGGGTTGTTGAGGTGGTTTGGTCATTTAGAGAGAATGGATCAAAGTAAAATGACTTGGAGAGTGTATAAATCTGTAGGGGAAGAAAGGCGGGGTAGGGGTCATCCTAGAAAAGGTTGGAGGGAAGGGGTAAAGGAGGTTTTGTGGGTGAGGGGCTTGGACTTCCAGCAAGCATGTGTGAGCGTGTTAGATAGGAGTGAATGGAGATGAATGGTTTTTGGGACATGACGATCTGTTGGAGTGTGAGCAGGGTAACATTTTGTGAAGGGATTCAGGGAAACCAGTTAATTGATTTAGTTGGACTTGAGTCCTGGAAATGGGAAGTACAATGCCTGCACTTTAAAGGAGGGGACTGGGATAGTGACAGCTGGGAGGGACTATTCTCAGCTGTCGTATCTTAGCTCCTCTGCAAAGACAGTGATTATGTGTGAGTGTGGTGAAAGTGTTGAATGATGATGAAAGTATTTTCTTTTTGGGGATTTTCTTTCTTTTGGTGGGAGACGGCCGACTTGTTGAAAAAAAAAAAAGTTTACTGAGTATACCAGGTAAAGTGTATGGCAGGGTTATTATTGAAAGAATTAGAGGTAAGACAGAGAGTAGGATTGCAGATGAGCAAGGAGGCTTTAGAGTGGGTAGGGGATGTGTAGATCAAGTTTTTACAGTGAAGTATATATGTGAACAGCATTTAGATAAAGGTAGAGAAGTTTTCATTGCGTTTATGGATTTAGAAAAGGCATATGATAGAGTGGATAGGGGAGCAATGTGGCAAATGTTGCAAATGTATGGAATAGGTAGTAAGTTACTGAAGGCTGTAAAGAGTTTTTATGAGGATAGTGAGGTTCAGGTTAGGGTGTGTAGGAGAGAGGGAGATTACTTCCCTGTAAAAGTAGGTCTTAGACAGGGATGTGTAATGTCACCATGGTTGTTTAATATATTTATAGATGGGGTTGTAAAAGAAGTAAAGGCTAGGGTGTTGGGGAGAGGGGTGGGATTAAATTATGGGGAATTAAATGCAAAATGGGAGTTGACACATTTACTTTTTGCTGATGATACTGTGCTTATGGGAGATTCTAAAGAAAAGTTGCAAAGGTTAGTTGACGAGTTTGGGAGGGTGTGTAAAGGTAGAAAGTTGAAAGTGAACATAGATAAGAGTAAGGTGATGAGGGTATCAAACGATTTAAATAAAGAAAAATTGAATATCACATTGGAGAGAGGGATTATGGAAGAAGTAAATGTTTTCAGATATTTGGGAGTTGACATGTCAGCGAATGGGTTTATGAAGGATGAGGTTAACCATAGAAATGATGAAGGAAAAAAGGTGAGTGGTGCGTTGAGGTATCTGTGGAGACAAAAAAACGTTATCCATGGAGGCAAAGAAGGGAATGTACGAAAGTATAGTGGTACCAACACTCTTATATGGGTTTGAAGCATGGGTTGCAAATGCTGCAGCGAGGCGGCTGGAGGATGTCCTGTCTAAGGGCAATGTGTGATGTAAATATTATGCAGAAAATTCGGAGTGTGGAAATTAGGAGAAGGTGTGGAGTTACTAAAAGTATTTGTCAGAGGGCTGAAGAGGGGTTGTTGAGGTGGTTTGGTCATTTAGAGAGAATGGATCAAAGTAGAATGACTTGGAGAGTGTATAACTTTGTAGAGGAAGGAAGACGGGGTAGGGGTCATCCTCGAAAAGGTTGGAGGGAGGGGGTAAAGGAGGTTTTGTGGGCGAGGGGCTTGGACTTCCAGCATGTGTGAGCGTGTTAGATAGGAGTGAATGGAGACGAATGGTTTTTGGGACCTGACGAGCTGTTGGAGTGTGAGCAGGGTAACATTTTGTGAAGGGATTCAGGGAAACCAGTTAATTGATTTAGTTGGACTTGAGTCTTGGAAATGGGAAGTACAATGCCTGCACTTTAAATGAGGGGTCTGAGATAGTGACAGCTGGGAGGGACTATTCTCAGCTGTCGTATCTGAGCTCCTCTGCAAAGACAGTGATTATGTATGAGTGTGGTGAAAGTGTTGAATGATGATGAAAGTATTTTCTTTTTGGGGATTTTCTTTCTTTTTGGGTCACCCTGCCTCGGTGGGAGACGGCCGACTTGTTGAAAAAAAAAAAATAAGCATTTGACTACTAAATGTAAGAGGAAAAAGTTTATAAAAGCATTTTTTTTTTTTTGGGTCACCCACCTAGGTGCGAGGTGGCCAGGGTGTTAAAATTAAAAAAAAAAAATTAACCCTTTGGGGGTCGACAGGCCTTCTCGGAAACGTGTTTCTGGGGTCGAAATTTTTTTGGAAAAAAAAAATATTTTTTTCATATGAAATGATAGAGAATCTTTTTCCGATCATAACGCCACCAAAATTATGAAATTTGATCGAAAACTAACGGAATTATGCTTTCGCGAAGTTCGTGGTATCTATGACACTGACGCATCGGCGATTTCACCCACTTCGAGCCCTATTTTCGACAAATTCCAATGTTTCAGTCTCCTACAATTATAGCTATTTCGCTATAACTCTATTTCTTCTATCGATTGAGTACAAGAAACCTCCTATTTACCAATTTCATCTACCCAAAATAATGGTCAGAAAATGGCAATTTTCCATTTTCACACAAATTTGAAACGATGCCAATTTCAAAATAGGGTCCAGAGTAAACATAGCAGACATTCCTGGCACTAAAATAAAATCTTCTCTGTTCATTAGTCACGTCTCTAGGCCCCTGTTCCATTACTTTTGCTTTCCACTTTGAATTTTTATTCTCACAGAAAAATAGAAGATTTACTGTTATGTATACAACTGCATCATTGTAAAAATGGTATAAATAATATCAGAGCACTTATGCATGAATATAAGACTCGCCAGTTGATGTGTATTGGATGCATGGTGTGATTTGTTTACTCTTGAACATCGTCAAAAATCGAACATTTTCGCTACTTTGAGCTCAATTTCAAGGTACTTGTCATTGTCATACCAATCAAAATCATCTCTATTTCTGTAATATATCTTCAATTCTATCAAATGAGACCAAGAAAACGAGAATACATCAATAAATACCATACGAAAATCGACTGCAAAGTCGCTGTTTTAATTGAAAAAAACGGTCAGTTTTTTTTCTCTCATTATGCAGTGTGTGCTGCAGGATTTTTTTTATACTGCACACACTGACCACACAGACCCATTCTTTCATGTGTGTGCCTACCAGACGTTTTCTGCTTAAATTGAGGCCGCTAGAATTTGGGCGTACTAGTACGGCACCAACCCCTGTTCGTAAAACGTACTAGTACGGCACCGACCCCGAAAGGGTTAAGCATTTGTTCACCATTCCTACTGGAATCACTAAATTAATTTCTCACGCTTTGCATTCTTCTTTCTATTGTTTTTTCTTAAATTTCATACGTCATATCATTTAGCCACTACTTCCACGAATAATGAAAAATAAAAGACAGTCTCATTCCATCAATTTTATTTCAATTTCTTCATACCTTCACTGAACATATTAAGTGTTGAGACAAAATTTACTTGTGTCAAACTACTAAATATTAAAGTTCATGCTATATTATCTTTCTATATGAATAACTAACGTGTAACAAACATTTGTCAATGCTCAATAATTACCCACAAGCAGACAGAAACTCAATAGATTAATTGATCTGTATATTTTGACCCCCAGAAGGGGGTCGAAATATACAGATCAATTATTCTCCCGAGTTTCTGTCTGCATGTGGGTAATTATTGAACATTTATCTATATATTACTCTCCTCCAATATGTAGGTTTTTAGACTGTACAGTTGTACCCTATTAACTCTCACTGCTTCTAAATAATGATTAAAATATACATTTATTCCCTGTTCCATTACATTTTTCACAGACATTACATTAACGTAATTTTACTTCATCTGCCAATTGTCTTAAAATATTAAGCAGGTGTGTTTATACGTCAAATATTTTTACTGTAAAAATTACTTTAAAAAATTAATTTATTTAGCAAAAATTTTATATACATTGTTGCAATGATGGAAAAATAGCACCAGGGTTACTGAAAACATGACATAAAAAAAATATTTGTCAGTACTGAATATAGGACAAAAATCTGCAACAATGAAATGTGCACACGACAGTTCAGTTTGTTAATTAATAATTGTTAGATAATGTCCAAGAAGACATCGTAAGAACCATGGGAAGCCAGAAAGTTTCAATAAACTTTTTGTTTTTCATCAGTTTGTTGATGGTTTAATTACAATAATTAATTAATACAGTTTGGTACATACATGCTGGAATTACAAAAAAAAAAAAAAAAAGTTTATAACTCGCTGAGCACCTAATACACACATATTTTTAATTATCCAAAAAAGTCCTTGAAATTATTCCCTAAAAAAATATACATTCCAAAAAATTATTTTGTATTATTATTAAATTTAACATGTACTATATTTTTTCATATAAGATTCACTTTTACATTGCATACACACTAATTTTTGGACCATTTTTTTATATACGTAAAAACTTTCGGTGTGAATTGTCACACATGTACTCACCTGCTACTACAAATACTTATACTGTATCTGATGCAATGTGTTTTAAGGGACTCGAAAACTTTGCAAACAAAAAATTCTTATATAATACAAAATACAGCACAGTGCTTCGATAAAACGTACCAGCCAATATGCATTTTGCTGCTCTGTATAGCTGATCCACCTGCCACTATTCATTACTGGATATCAGATTAAAGAGGCATCATTAACTTGAGACTTAGTAGAAAGTATTATATCAGATCTAAACCAAACACTTGTAGCTGTCTGGAAGTATGAGGGAACACATTAATAATTTCCAACCATGTAATGCTATGGAAGATCAAAGCCAATAGGTGCTTGATTTTTTCAAGAAATGAAAATTAGAACCAGCTTAGGGATTACATGAAAGGATAACTCACAACCAAGAAGCCTTAAGACAGCTAAATGTCAAGAGAAACTAAACACATTGTATATAGTATACTGTAAATCACGGATAAATGCTTCTGGAAACAGAAAAACAATTATAGATAGATAGACAGACAGATGTATTTTTTTAACACATCGGCCATCTTCCACTGAGGCAGTGTGGCCCAGAAAAGAAGCTAAAGTTTTTCTTCCTTTTACATTTAATAACTTATACAAGAAAAGGGGTTACTAGTCCCTTGCTCCTGGCATTTTGGTCGCCTCTTACAACATGCATGACTTATGGAGGATTCTTCCCCACTTTCCCATGGAGTGTTTTTTTTTTTAACATGTCAACCGTTTCCCAAAAAGAAAGAAAAAACTTTCATCATTCAACACTTACACCATCACTCATACATAATCACTGTCTTTGCAGAGGTGCTCAGATACAACAGTTTAGAAGTTCCTCCAAACTGCCAATATCCCAAACACCTCCTTTAAAGTGCAGGAGTATATACAGTGGTCCCTCGGTTTTCGCCGAAAATTCGTTCCAGAATGCTGCTCAAGTGCCATTACCGAACGAATTTACTTCCTTAAGAAATAATGTCACGTAGGTTAGTCTATTTCAGACCCCCAAAAATACACTTGCAACAGCACTTACGAAAATACACTTACATAAATGTTCGAGTTTGGAGATGCACGAAAACCGAGGGACCACTGTATATAATAAATATATACATGTGTAACAGAATTCTTCCTCCGTAAGCCATGCGTGTCGTAAGAAGCGACTAAAATGCCAGGAGCAAGGGGCTAGTAATCCCTTCTCCTGTATATATTACTAAATGTAAAAGGGGAAACTTTCGTTTTTCATTTTGGGCCACCCCGCTTTGGTGGGAAACGGCTGACGTGTTGAAAGAAGAAAGATATACGTGTGTGTGTGTGTGTGTGTGTGTGTGTGTGTGTGTGTGTGTGTGTGTGTGTGTGTGTGTGTGTGTGTGTGTGTGTGTGTGTGTGTGTGTGTGTGTGTGTGTGTGTGTGTGTGTGTGTGTGTGTGTGTGTGTGTGTGTGTGTGTGTGTGTGTGTGTGTGTGTGTGTGTGTGTGTGTGTGTGTGTGTGTGTGTGTGTGTGTGTGTGTGTGTTAGTTAGTTAGTTACCATTTTGTCCTAGGCACATGTCAATTAGACACTAGGCCTGTTGTATATATGTGTGTGTATGTAAGGAAACACTTCGAAATGTTTCTGCCCCACCGGGAATTGAACGTGTGTGTACGTGTGTGTGTGTGTGTGTGTGTGTGTGTGTGTGTGTGTGTGTGTGTGTGTGTGTGTGTGTGTGTGTGTGTGTGTGTGTGTGTGTGTGTGTGTGTGTGTGTGTGTGTGTGTGTGTGTATGTGTTTGTTTCATGATGGTTTGGATATTTAGAGAGGATGGAGCAAAAAAGGATAACTTGGAGGGAGAATAAATCTGTAGTGGAATGAAGGCAGGGTAGGAGTCTTCCTAAGAAAGGTTGAAGGGAGGGGGTAAAGGAGGTTTTGTGTGCAAGGAGCTTGGACATCCAGCAGGAGAGTGTGAGCAAGTTAGATAGCAGTGGAGGCAAATGGTTTTTGGGACTTGATGAGCTGTTGCAGGGAAACCAGTTAGCCGTAATTGAGTCCTGGAGGTGGGAAGTACAGTGCCTTCACTCTGAAGGAGTGGAGTGGGAATATTTGCAGTTCAGAGGGGCATCTGAACTGTAGTATCAGAGCACCTCTGGCAAGACAGTGATGGAGTGAATGATGGTGAAAGTGTTTCTCCTTTTTCGAGTCACCCTACCTTGGTGGGAGACGGCTGGTGTGTTAAAAATATATATACGAATATGAATAGAGTAATGCAATATATTTTATTTTCACAATAGCATTTATTGATTATTATTATAATCAAATAGAAGAGCTAAACCACAGGGGTCATACAGCACTGCAGGTTATTGCAGGATGCAGGGAGAATGGGTTGTAAGAGGGAGATGGATGATTAGTAGGGTATGGAGTGCAGCAGGACAGTGGATAGTGCAGGGAGAGAGGGTAGCAAGAGATTGAAGTAGAAGGGATGGAAGGGAGTGCTAGAGGCACAACTTTCAGAGTTTGTGCAGTAAGTCAGTTGCTGTCAAAAAGTCAATGAGAGAGTCAGGATTAAAGGAGGGTCCATCGGCAAGAAGGGAAGGTAAAGAAAGGGCAGCAGAGCGAAGACGCCGTTGGAGGTAAATTCTGCGTGCTCGTTGATAGTGGGGGCAGTCCAACAAAATATGGCGAACAAATACTGGAACCTGACAATGCTCACAGAGAGGGACAGGGAGCCTCTCCATGAGATACCCGTGAGTAAGACGAGTGTGGCCAATGCGAGTATTTATTGAAAAATGTATAAAAAAAAAAATGCATATCATAGCACTTGATTTTGTGTTGCACAGTCATGATATTTGTATAAATAAAGTGTGAGGAAAAGCTAATCAGTTGGTACTGATATGATCTCAAAGAAAATATAAAATATGAAGGATAACCTGAAAACAAAATTAATGGTGAAAATATTATGGTGTATACCAAAAGATTATGCACAAAGAATGGCCATTTCAAAAATACTACTTCAAGGGCGATGGATTGATTACTTTGTCTCTTTGTCTCCTCGGCTTCCGTGTCAGACACGAGTGTGATACAACTCTTGGAGTTTGTGGTTGAACATATTCTTTTTTTTTTAAATTTCCTTAAACAAGGCAATTGTATATGGGATCATCACCTGTTATCTAGCTGCCTGCCTTATCACAAATGATTTGCCAAGGAAAACTACAATATTTTTCAGCTCTAAGCATACCATAACGGTTTCTATTAGAGAATTATAAAACATTATAATACCTAAAACCCGAACTTTAGGAGAGTAACTTTTATGACGTCTTTTCAATCCATCCTGGACCACCGCTGTCAAGTCACAGCTGTCAAGACCACCCTGGGCTTGAAAATGGTCCAGGATGAAATGAAAAGTCTTCATAAGGTTCCTCTCCTAAGTGAGTGTTTGGTGCAAGATAAATAATACCAACAAATGTGTAGATACTTATGCAACAATCAGTAATTTGATTATGAAAATATTTCACTCACCAAAGAGTGGGCAAAACATTTCCGTAATAAAGTCAAAAAACATTTACATACTGAAGTTGCAACAGTCGTTCCAGACCTTTCATACATCATACGTCAGGCTTATCTTGGAGTATGCAGTATCGACAAAGTAACCGCAACTGAAAAAGCACGTTAGGAAACTGGAGAAAGTACTACAGTAGTACGAAACAAGGTTTGTACCTGACCTCAGGGGCATGAGCTATAAGAAGCTTATAGAATTTAATCAAATGATACTGGAGGACAGAAAAACCAGGAGGGACATAATAACAACATACAAAATACTCAGGTAATTGATAAGTTAGACAGGAGTAGGCTGACTAAGAGGTGAGAAACAGAAACTCGGGGACACCGCTAAAACTTAAAGACAGAGATGAGCACATGAATGTTAGGAAGTATTTCTTCAGTCTCAGAGTGGTTGGGAAGTGAAATGATCTTGGTGAGAAGTTGTAGAATAAGATTCCATACATAGTGTGTATGTGAATGGTATACAATATCAACAAGATGAAGAATTAGACACATGTGCATCATCTGGGTATCTTTATTTATAGCTGTGTCACCATCCAGTGGCTTTATCAATACAAGGACATAATGTGAAGACTAAAAGTATACATATATACAAAAGACTAGGTAATCAGTCCCTCAGCCTGGAAGTAGGTAATGAGCACCATAATCTTGAAGAATCTGAAAAATCTGTAGATTCAAGACTATGGTGCTCATCAACTACCCCAAGGATGAGGGACTGATTACCTCATCTTTTGTATATACATCTACATTCTTCACATTATGTCCTTGTAATAAAGCCACTGGATGGTGAAACATCTACAAATTAAAGATACCCAAATTTTGCACGTCTAATTCTCCATACATAGTTTTAAGAGCAGGTATGATAGGGCCGATGAGGCTAAGAAGGAGTGAATCTGGAGACTGACAAATTAAGAGGTCGGGCCCAGGATCTGATAATCGACCCCTGCAACCACAAATAGAAAAGTACATCTTTTCTTTTATATATTACATTTTATGTGACAAAATTATTATATCTTGCTTATACTAATGCATTATTGTGTTTCACTAGTTAACTGCACAAGTATCTGTTTGCTTTGATAGGCCTATCAATTACATGAGATTATTAGGCCTGGGCATCAGTAATAAAATATTTTTATATAAACTTTACCAATACAATTACACATACAAGAATAAATTTTATGCTGTGAAAAAATATACTGAGTTATACAATTGAATTTGGAATAAACTCTTTCGTTACTTACATTATGATAAAACATTCAGTTCCTATTTACACATTTATTACTCTGTGTTTACTGTACTCATTTTTGCCTTCATAAATATAAAAGCTTTCAACAAATTGTTATATAAATTCAATTTAACCATTTTTCACCTCATTACTTTATACGAAAGTTTGGAGATACATACAGTATGCCATCGATATAACGGACCTTGAAATAATAGACCTTGATATATCGAACCTTGAAATAAGAGACCTTGATATATCAGACCTTGATATATCAAACCTTGAAATAAGAGACGTTGATATATCAGACCTTGAAATGACCGACCTTGATATATCGGACCTTGAAATGATGACCTTGATATATTGGACCTGAAATAACAAACCTTGATATACAGGACCTTGACATAACAACCTTGATATACAGGACCTTGACATAAGACCTTGAAATAAGGGACTTCTTAAATAACAAATAATCCACCGGGTAAACTGTACTCTTAACGTGTTTATTTTCAATGTTTATCACAGTAGATCTGTAAGCTGTGTCTACAGTACTATACTAGATATACAACAGAGTTCTTTAGTACTTTTTCTGCTATTTTTAACATAATTTTGGGTTAAGAGACACTCAGACAATCCCTGATTAGTCCACTATATCGAGAATTCACTGTATACAACTTGGTTGAACGCAGTTAACAATTATTAATTCAAACAACATTATTACACTAGAACAATTCATGACAAAAATTAGTTAAAACATCTAGAAACAATATTTACACATTTCTAATACACAATACAAAAATATAAACATTCGCTGAAAAACATGTTTAATAATTTCAAGAGGTGCAGTAAGCAGTGTCATTATGAAAATCTAATAAAATTCCTAAAAAAAAAAAAAAAAATGCCACCAACTCTTCAAGAGTCTATGAAGCAAATGGCTAGAATTAAGCAAACAAGAAAATCAAACTTCTTCCCACCATACACAATTTACAGACACAGGTTCGAGCCCCTCGTCCACCCTACTGTTTATTCACAATATGGCATCTTTAATGCCCAAACATTTATCATGACCTTTCTTTGGCATATGCGCAAAAAAGTGCCAGCAATAACAGAAAAAATGAGCAAATAGGAAGATGCAATTATTCTTTACTTGAAGCAAATTTCACTAACAAAGCCAAATCAACCAGGTTGTGATGGATATGTTGGTCAGTGAGCCACCAGCAGCAACAGCCTGGTTGACCAGGCACGCCTGGTCCAAGGCCGGGCTCCAGAAAAAATTCTCAGGAGTCATCGAAGGTATATCAAAGTGACATACACTTAGCCCTTTGGGAGTTTCAGGACCCTCTCCGAAACTCGTTCTCAGGATCGCAAATTTTTCGGAAAAAAATAAATTATTTTTTTCTTATGAAATGATAGAGAATCTTTTTTCGATCATAACGCCACCAAAATTATGAAATTTGATCGAAAACTAACGGAATTATGCTTTCACGAATTTAGCGGTATCGATGACATTTACGCATCGGCGATTTCGCCCACTTTGAGCCCTATTTTCGGCAAATTCCAATGTTTCAGTCTACAGAAATTATAGCTATTTCGCTAGAACTCCACTTCTTCTATCGATTGAGTACAAGAAACCACCTATTTACCAATTTCAACTACCCAAAATAGTGGTCAGAAAATGGCAATTTGGCCAATTTCACACAAATTTCAAACGATGCCAATTTCAAAATAGGGTCCCGAATAAACAAGGCAGACATTCCTGGCACTAAAATAACATCTTCTCTGTTCATTAGTCACGTCTCCAGGCTCCTCTTATATTACTTTTGCTTTCCATTTTGAAATTTTATTTTCACAAAAAATAGAAGATTTACTGTTATGTATACAACTGTATCATTGTAAAAATGGTATAAATAATATCAGCGCACTTGTGCAAGAATATTTGACTCGCCAGTTGATGTGTATTGGACGCATGGTGTGATTTGTTTACTCTTGAACATCGGCCAAAATCGAACATTTTCGCTACTTTGCGCTCAGTTTCAAGGTACTTGTCATCGTGAAACCAGTCAAAATTATCTCTATTTCTGTAATATATCATCCTATCAAATGAGACTAAGAAAACGAGAATACAAGCATAAATACCATACGAAAATAGACTGCAAAGTCGCTGTTTTAAACCAAAAACACGGTCAGAGTTTTTTTTTCCTCATTATGCACTGTGTAGTGCAGGATTTTTTTTATACTGTGCACACTGACCGCACAGACCCATTCTCTCACATCTAGGCCTAACAGCCCATTTCTGCTTGATTTAAGGGCGCTAGAATTTAGGCGTACTAGTACGACAAAAACCCTGGGGCATAAGCTGTACTGGTACGGCCGAAACCCCGAAAGGGTTAATGGGAACATAGAAGTGGTTATCATAGGGTGTTATACACATCATACAACTAACTTAGCAACATTCTTAAATTTCACTACTGTAGCATAATCTTAACAAAGTACTGTACTCGTGAGAAACTTGCCATCACAAAGTTCCACATTCTATTAACCCTTTCAGGGTCCAAGGCCATTTTTGGAAGGGGTGCGCCAGTGTCCAAGAATTTAAAAAAAAAAAAATCTTATTTTTTCTTATGAAATGGCAGAGAATATTTTCCTGAAGATAATAAAACAAAAAGTACAAAATTTGATTGAAAATTGACGAAATTATGGTATCGCGAATTTTGATGTGTCAGTGATATTTACGCATCAGCGATTTTGCCGACTTTAGGCTCCCATTTTAGGCCAATTACATTATTCCAGTCGACCAAATTCTTAGCTATTTCACTAGTATTACTTCTATTCTATCGATTGAGCACAAGAAATAGCCCAGTCAACTGTTTCAACTACAAAATAAAGTGGTTGGAAATTGGTAATTTAGCCAATTTAACTCAAAGTTCAAAGTATTCCAATTTCAAAATAGGGTACATAATAAGCAATGCAGGCATTCTTGGCACTAAACTAACATTTCCTCTGTTCATTAGTTACGTTTTCAGTCTTTTTAGAATTTTTAGTAAATCTTGCGTGGTTCATTTGCTTTTTGGCCGATTTTATTGAAACTTCACCAAAGCAAGGTCGTTATAAGCTTCTAATAGTACACCAAAAATGAGCGCAATCGGTCAACAAATAAAAAAGGTGACCCATTTTGATTTTTTATTCACATAATGAATTTTTATTCAAACCAAAAAATGGAAGATTTACTGTTATGCAATATTGTAATAATTGAACAAATAATATCACCACATTTGTGAACGTATATTAGACCCACCAGCTGGCGCGTATTAGATGTGTGAGGTCATTTGTTTACTCTTGAACATAGGCAAAAATTTAACATTTTCGCTATTTTGAGCTCAGTTTCAAGCCATTTGCAGTACTAAAACCAATCGAAAGCATCTCTATATCTGTAATATATCTTCCATTCTATCAAATGAGACCAAGAAATCACAAATACAACTATACAAAGTATACAAAAAAACACTGCAAAGTCGCTCTTTTAATCGAAAATTGCGGTTTCAGTTTTTTTTCTCTCATTATGCACTGTTTGCTGCAGGATTTGTTTTATGTGGTGCACACTTACCACATAGATGTATTCTCTCATATCTAGGCCCAAATTTGCCGCTCAAAGCTTATCTGAGTGAGCTGAGCTCATGACATAGAACTACGGTTTGGACCCTGAACTCAAAGCCGTAGAACTACGGCACGGACCCTGAAAGGGTTAAAGGATTCCACTCAAGATGCTACTATATTAATATATACAGTAATCCCTTGATATAATGAACTTCAGAAATTATGAGCAAAATCCACTGGCTACACTGTATTTTAACTCCATTATTTTTAATGTTTATTGTAGTACATCTGTAAATTGTGTGTACAGTGCTATTTTAGGTCGAGTACTCTAGTCACTGTATTGCTATTAGCATTATTCTGATTTAACGGACACTCGGACAATTCCCTCTATTAATCTGGTACATCAATGGTTTACTGTAATTAGTAATACGATAAGCTCTCTTATATAGCTCCTCTCTATAGTGCAAATTTTAGTAAGTACAATTGATAAGTACAACCAGTTTTGAATAGTGTGTGGAAAAATGACCTTCATAGTATGGGCTATTAAATTTTGGATGCACTGTCTTCAGTCACATTTACAAAAAAAAAATCACACTTTTATAGAGCTTTATAAGAAAGCTTACTACATAACCCAGTGTCCTCAAGGGAAGTAGTCACACTGTTTGACTTTACTGAGTTGTCCTTGATTAAATCCGTGGTAAATAAAACAAGAATTACACTGTGAAGGCCTACATCATATACAGTATGTGCCCTTAGAACTTATGTACAAATTTGTACATTGAATTACTGTGGGAAGAAAACATTTGTAGAGTTCCTGAACAACACTTCTCTTATCTTTGTATATTAATTTATTTTCCCTAAAAGGCAACATATACTGACCTGAAATCTTTACACAAAAAATTATATTTGTGTACACAGAATCAGTAAACCCTGGGTTTAATTGATTAATAGGGAGGTGGTGGTTAGTAATGGTAATTGTAGTAGACAGAGATGAGATTCTATTGCTGTGATTGTAACAATAATGGATAATTCTACAACCCATGGATTTTTGTTAGTTGCTTCTGAATCAACTGACCCAGATGATTTTGCCCTGTTTCTGAAATCTATTATATCAAGGGCTAACTGTATTAGTTTTTGTATGCAGGTAACAGGTATGTGAATCCATATCTGAGGAAGTGTACAGGATATGCAAGTGTGTGTAAATGCCCATTTGTAACATACATTAGTACAGTGGACCCCCGAGTTTCGGTCATAATTCATTCCAGAAGGCTGCTCAAGTGCCATTACCGAACAAATTTACTCCCTTAAGGAATAATGTCAAGTAGGTTAGTCCATTTCAGACCCCCAAAAATACACTTACAAAAGCACTTACAATATTACACTTACATAATTGTACGATTTCCGAGGGGACCGAAACTCGGGAGTCCACTGTATTTAATTTTAAAAACTAGAGTACAACTATGCTCATGGAATCACATACACTTTATTAAATAGGCAAACTCCAAACCCACGAGGGTTATGCTCAAAGAGATTTCGCAAATCTGCAAATTGTAAACAATACAAAATTCTTATTTTATGTTTTGAATAATATGTCTTCAAATACTGCTCCAATCTGGTTAATATTGATATTCATAAAAATGTTTACAAAGATGAGATTTGATTGTGGGAATTCCCTTGAGTACATTTTGAATGAAATACTATGGTTGGCTTTCAATTAAAATTTAAGCACATAGTTCCCCCTAAAAAAAGGGGATGGAGGCAATATTTGCAGGATATGAGCAGGACATCTTTCAGTAGAGGACGTGTACCGTACAACAGAAACTCACAAATAACGAAGCTCGTGGATCTGAAGGCACAATTGTACAGTGCTCTATACTTTTTAATTTCCAGTGGTTTTAGGATGCTAACATGTCATTACGAATCTGTCGAAAACTTTCTGAATCTTACTTTTCTAATTAAAAACTGAGATTCTCATTCTTGTTCCTGGTTCTAGAATATTATTTGGTGGGTATCATGTCACTTTTCTTTATCTAATAAAAAGGGTTTTCCCAAAGCATCAAATAATAATATACAACATATTATTACAGGAGACATGATGAGTGGGAGAATATAGTGTGGATGGAGATGGAGATATATTAACCCACATGATGGAGGGAGGGAGGTGGAGGATGTGAAAACTGCATATGTTAACTGGGTTGAATGGTGATAACTAGCATTAAACAGATGATTATTTTTTTTCTGTGGGGAATAACTTATGCTCTTCAGTTCATAACTGGGCCTAGGTAAAAAGTCTGAATTTTCAGTACATTCACTGCTTCATGGCCCAGTATAAGCATCATCTTATGGCTCTGGTCAACTTTAGTAATATAGCTTAACATTCAATAAACCTCAATATAATGCCACATGTCAGGATTATTACTTTTTAACATAGTGCATTTCTGGGATGGAATCTGGGATGGAATCAGCTCCTTAACATAAGCACTCAGTATAATATAATGACTATTATATGAGGTACTGCAGCAGAAAAAGAATAAGAACCAAATTCAAACAATGGATAGCAATGCAGGTGTGAGGCAGATCGGAGGTGTCAAGCTTAAGTTACCGTACTTTCTTATGGTGTTCTGAGCCTAACTTAAAGATATAGAAAATAATATCTACACATTCCCACAAACAGACCAAACTTTAAAGAATCTATCTATTTACTAACCCAGATACTGCCCCTGGTGGAGCTTATTTTCTGCTGCCATGCAACCCCTTATACGTATTATCTTCATAAGTAAGTAAGTAAGAAATGCACTGTATGCTAGTGGCTTTCCTTTCTGCCCAACAATAATTTATTACATGTAAACTACATTATCTGTATATGTACTTCATAAAAGAAAAAAAAATCTATATTTGAAACCAGTTAATTGATTTAGTTGGACTTGAGTCCTGGAAATGGGAAGTACAATGCCTGCACTTTAAAGGAGGGGTCTGAGGTAGTGACAGCTGGGAGGGACTATTCTCAGCTGTCGTATCTGAGCTCCTCTGCAAAGACAGTGATTATGTATGAGTGTGGTGAAAGTGTTGAATGATGATGAAAGTATTTTCTTTTTGGGGATTTTCTTTCTTTTTGGGTCACCCTGCCTCGGTGGGAGACGGCCGACTTGTTGAAAAAAAAAAAAAAATCAAAATTAAGCAAAGCTAAAGAAATGCAAAAGGGTCTAATAAATATTTTCAGAATATTTTTCAGTAAGACTTAATAACCAGCCGTAGTTTTGAAATCCGAGCCATGAGCACCAGCTCAACACCCACACCCTCACCTCACGTAGTGGGGATCAACTGCACAATGGTCTCACCTTCAGTTAACGAAAAGTAAGACATTGTCACTAGAAAAGCTTCCACTCCACCTGTTCATTTCTTTATTATTATAAAACTATGAACTAACAAAATTATTACAAAGGACATTGTAAGTACAAGAAATGGAGGGGTATACCTGTTTGTGCTTTCAAGTCATGGTTCAAAGTACATCTCTTTCCCAGAGCGTATGATCCTGATGATTATAACATCACTCTTCAATATAAACTTTAGTATTTCTTCTTCATCATCATTATTGCATTTATGGCTTAGTATGCAAGTGCTTGTGAATTTCTTGAGAACAGGCATTCAGAGCAAAGTAAATGGTTATTGTGTTTTATTTTATATTCTTTGAAAGATTAGATCTTCGTATATTCACTCTAGGATTTACTATGCCTTTTAACCCTTTACCAGGCCACGCATCAAATTTGAGACACTGCAACATTTGCAACCTATATTCTGATAATATAAGCAATTCTAAGACATATTTATTTGTGTTCATTTGTCAAGTTTATTTATTTTAGGCGCCTCTTAAATACCCTCTATGGCAGAATCAAATATGAGGCACACCTGGCCTGGTAAAGGGTTAAAGTATAATTTTGATAGCAAAATTGGGAACTAGCAATGTGCAAAGAAATAGGAGCAATTTTTTTTTCTTTTTCAGTCCGGGGATTAGATCCCTGGACCTCAGTGGCGAGAGTGGCGCCTTTCACCACTGGGCTACAGCTGTTGGTATCTGAAAGAACAGGCACTCAAGAATAACAATATCCCAAATTATTATTATTAGTATTATCTCATCCCCATGCACATAAATGCTATATATTTGTTAATATACCTTTAGAGGGAGTGTCTCAATGCTGGTGAAATGCTCTTGATCCAAGAACCTGAGCTACCCCTCCCATATTTTTTTGTCAAAGCTGATTACCTTCCATTTCCCAGGCACTGTATGACTCCCTACAGGCTTACTGCTTTGGCAAGAATATAATAATAATAGTTCTTTCGATAGAGGCCCCTACCATGTTTTATTTACATGTGTCATTATACACACACACCAGTATTAAAACATACATGACACATGATCCACCAACATTGCCTCAGGCACTCTACATTTCGAGCACACTGCCGCAGGCACTCTACATTTCTGGCAAAATGTATACCACTGATGACCAGTCTCAGATCAGGTTAGTGAGAAAATTTTCCAGGACTAAGGCATTGATAAGAAAAGCAATATGGAATATAAAAATATACTAATAACTCATCTTTTCAGAAGTCTATCCATATGCAGCTTCAGAATTCCATTTTCTTTAGTATATAAAATGAATACCGAACTTCAGTACCTTTTACATGTTTGTTTAATACATAACTTTTAATATCGTATTAAATGTCTCACTCAGGGAAAACTTAAGCTATCTATATTTTACTTTAACTAGGGAGAGTGCCACCCCCATAACACTGATACAGCCCCTGGGATATGGGAGGCATTTAGGTCTGATCTAAGGAAGGATAGGATAAGGCCAGCTCCTTGGATGAAAGGCCTGGTTCTGATGAGCCTAGGAAACAATCTCAATAAATAAGATCTCTATCAACACTGTATTGTACTTTACTACTGAGATTCTAGCATCATCTTAGCTGAAGACAAACTCAAACAATTCGTGCTAAGAAAATGGAACCCATAATTGTTTTAGTCAATCTTTAAGACAACAAAACTCTGATATGAAAAAGTATTAAAGACAATTATTTCAAATCTTAAAAACCTCAAACAATAAAAAGTGAACAAAACACAGACGAGAACATAGTTATGGTGTCATTGTGAGCAAGGCAACTGACACCGAGGCCATCGCCTCAGAGATTCCGTGTTCCCAAGCTTGATGAAATCAGGTCGAATAAGGTCCCGCAAGGAATCATGACGGTCCTGTGGAAAATACAGAATTTCACGAGTTAAATATGAGTTCTGTACAGACTACACAATTTTAGGAATTAAAAAAAAAAAAAAAAGGGTAATTTTATATATTAAGCTTTAGGTAATATGCTTGGATATGAATGTCATTAACACTGGTTGACAAAAAATGAGAAACCACTTGGACAGAAAAATTAAACATAAGTAAAAAGAAGAGATGTGTATTTTGGAATCAATCAGAGAGTCATCTGAAGAGGGCCTCTGAGGCAGAGGAAGAATTAAGATTTTCCTACTCATCAATTAAAAACAAAATTGGAACAGAGTACGCACTATACACCCTTATGGTATTCCTTCTTGAAAATCAGGCATAAATGCCTAAGAAATAAAAACTAAAGAATATCAAATGAAGTCTGATATATCCACTATGCCTATCTAAAAAACACTGTAGCTGTTTTATATTTTTAGCTACAAGTGCCTCCCTAGTGTTCACATACATATACAGTGGTACCTCTACTTACGAGCAAAATTCGTTCCAGTCGACTATTCAAGTGCCGATTCCGAAGGAATTTTTTCCCATAAGAAATAATGAAAATTAGATTAATCAATTTCAGACCCCCAAAAATACACTTACAAAAGCACCTACAAAAATACACTTACATAATTATTCGAGTTGGGAGCTGCTCGTAAGTAGAGGTACCACTGTACCTTAAATTTGGCACTAATAATGTTAATAATGTTAATTGGAAGTACAATGCCTGCACTTTAAAGGAGGGGTCTGGGATAGTGACAGCTGGGAGGGACAATTCTCAGCTGTCGTATCTGAGCTCCTCTGCAAAGACAGTGATTATGTACGAGTGTGGTGAAAGTGTTGAATGATGATGAAAGTATTTTCTTTTTGGGTATTTTCTTTCTTTTTGGGTCACCCTGCCTCGGTGGGAGACGGCCGACTTGTTAAAAAAAAAAAAAAAAGGTTAATTTTAGGCTGGAACATAAAGTAACATTTTATCTAAGCAAAATAAAGCAACAATACACTTGAAATCATCTGAGTCAACCATTTATAAATGAGCTCTGATAAACAACTACAAATATTGTACAATAAAGTGTTTATATTCCTATTGGAAAGCTACAAAAATCATTACTACCCCCTAACCTTCAGTTCCGAGGCAAGATGGAAGAACGTATCATCCACATTGGTGTTGTCCTTTGCTGAAACTTCCATCACTGTCATTATTTCTGGCACTGTCTCACACAGTGCCTCAGCTTCTTCAAAGTCAACTTCACGCAAGGTTTCCATATCACATTTATTGCCTGTGTGCAATTAAAACCTTGTTTTACTTCTGAATAAAGGACAAGATAAAAATACTGACAAAATGCATTATACAGACTACACAATTTACACATTTACTCCAAAGTTTTAAAACAAAAAAGTGGTAGTTAAGTTAAATAATGTACATACCAGAATTACAGTACCCCTTTAAATATTTATTTTTGCTCTAAAGTGTAAAACCTTAGGATTGGTGGAAAAAAAGACATGTATAGCTAAAGGAAAACTTGTATGCTTGTGATTGCTTATGCCTTTAAGAATTTCCTTCTTTATGTGCCTTCATGATGTGCCATTATTGCAAATCATGACACAAGTGTGGTTGTTCTGGAGGATCACATATGTTGTTATGTGTGCACCAAGCATACCTGTGTTCTTGAATTCTTGTGTTTCTGTGCCATGATCTTTCACTCACATGAAATTTATTGCTCCCCCTCACCAGGGTGGTGCAGGCACCTGCATTACTATTCCTGCTGCACCCATCCTTCAACTATTTTACTGATTGGTAGAAAATGTATGTGGAAAAGGCCACTTATGTACAGTTCAGGACATTTATTAGAGGAAATGTTTTGCTATGAATGGCTTCTTCAGTCCTAGTTATGTTTTCTCTAATAAATGTTCTGAACTGTACATGAGTCATTTTCCACATCTTGTCAGTATCACCATACCATTTTTCAGAAAATGTATGCTTTAAGATATTACATCATGTTCCAAACATAAGCAATCCATTTTTATTTTGCTAATGTCAGCAAATTTTACTTCTGGATAGACAGCAATTGAATGAATGATGGTGAATGTGTTTTCTTGCTTTGGTCACCCTGCCTTGACAGGAAATGGTCACTGAGTTAAAAAAAAATAAAAAACTAACCTAACAAAGAATGACAAATATAAAGCAATGAATGAAGAATAATTTTGCAAAAACTACATGCTCACAATATAACAGGTTTATAATAATAATAGTCTTTATTTCTAGAAATAGTGGTACCCCGGTTTACGATGGTCCCCAAACTCGCCCTTTTATGTAAGTTTATTTTTTTAAATGCTTTTGTAAGTGTATTTTTGGGGGTCTAAAAGGACTAGTCTATTTTACATTATTCCTTTTTTTTTTTTTTTTATTAACACATCGGCCGATTCCCACCAAGGCAGGGTGGCCCGAAAAAGAAAAACTTTCATCATCATTCACTCCATCACTGTCTTGCCAGAAGGGTGCTTTACACTACAGTTATAAAACTGCAACATTAACACCCCTCCTTCAGAGTGCCGGCACTGTACTTCCCATCTCCAGAACTCAAGTCCGGCCTGCCGGTTTCCCTGAATCCCTTCATAAATGTTACTTTGCTCACACTCCAACAGCACGTCAAGTATTAAAAACCATATGCCTCCATTCACTCCTATCAAATACGCTCACACATGCTTGCTGGAAGTCCAAGCCCTCGCACACAAAACTTCCTTTACCCTCCCTCCAACCTCTCCTAGGCCGACCCCTACCCCGCCTTCCCTCCACTACAGATTTATACACTCTCGAAGTCACTCTGTCTCATTCCATTCTCTCTACATGTCCAAACCACCTCAACAAGCCCTCCTCAGCTCTCTGAACAATCGTTTTGGTAATCCCGCACCTCCTCCTAATTTCCAAACTCCGAATTCTCTGCATTATATTCACACCACACATTGACCTCAGACATGACATCTCCACTGCCTCCAGCCTTCTCCTCGTTGCAACATTCATCACCCATGCTTCACACCCATATAAGAGCGTTGGTATAACTATACTCTCATACATTCCCCTCTTTACTTCCATGGACAAGGTTCTTTGTCTCCACAGACTCCGAAGTGCTCCACTCACCCTTTTCCCCTCATCAATTCTATGATTCACCTCATCCTTCATAGACCCATCCGCCGACATGTCCACTCCCAAATATCTGAATACATTCACCTCCTCCATACTCTCTCCTCCAATCTGATATCCAATCTTTCGTCACCTATTCTTTTGTTATCGTCATCACCTTACTCTTTCCTATATTCACTTTCAATTTTCTTCTTTTACACACCCTACCAAATTCATCCACCAACCTCTGCAGCTTCTCTTCAGAATCTCCCAAAAGCACAGTGTCATCAGCAAAAAGCAACTGTGACAACTCCCACTTTGTATTTGCTTCTTTATCTTTTAGCCCAACACCTCTTGCCAAGACCCTCACATTCACTTCTCTTACAACCCCATCTATAAATATATTGAACAACCACGGTGACATCACACATCCTTGTCTAAGGCCCACTTTTACTGGGAAATAGTCCCTTCCCTCCTACACACTCTAACCTGAGCCTCACTATCCTCATAAAACTCTTCACTGCTTTCAGTAACCTTCCTCCTATTCCATACACCTGCAACATCTGCCACATTGCCCCCCTATCTACCCTATCATATGCCTTTTCCAAATCCATAAATGCCACAAAAACATCTTTACCCTTATCCAAATACTGTTCACCTATATGTTTCACTGTAAACACTTGGTCTACACACCCCCTACCTTTCCTAAAGCCCCCTTGTTCATCTGCTATCCTGCTTTCTGTTTTACTCTTAATTCTTTCAATTATAACTCTACCATACACTTTACCAGGTACACTCAACAGACTTATTCCCCTATAATTTTTGCACTCTCTTTTGTCCCCTTTGCCTTTATACAAAGGAACAATACACGCTCTCTGCCAATCCCTAGGTACCTTACCCTCTTCCATACATTTATTAAATAATAGCACCAACCACTCCAAAATTATATCCCCACCTGCTTTTAACATTTCTATCTTTATCCCATCAATCCCAGCTGCCTTACCCCCTTTCATTCTACCCACTGCCTCACGAACTTCCCTTACACCCACAACTGGCTCTTCCACACTCCTACAAGATGTTATTCCTCCTTGCCCTACACACGAAATCACAGCTTCCTGTCTTCATCAACATTTAACAAATCCTCAAAATATTCTCTCCATCTTCCCGATACCTCTAACTCTCCATTTAATAACTCTCCTCTCCTATTTTTAACTGTCAAATCCATTTGTTCTCTAGGCTTCCTCAACTTATTAATCTCATTCCAAAACTTTTTCTTATTTTCAACAAAATTTGCTGATAACATCTCACCCATCTCTCATCTGCTCTCTTTTACATTGCTTCACCACTCTTTTAACCTCTCTTTTTCTCTCCATATACTCTTCCCTCCTTGCATCACTTCTACTTTGTAAAAACCTCTCATATGCTAACTTTTCTCCCTTACTACTCTCTTTACATCATCATTCCACCAATCGCTCTTCTTCCCTCCTGCACCCACTCGCCTGTAACCACAAACTTCTGCTGAACACTCTAACACTACATTTTAAATCTACCCCATACATTTTCGACCCCATTGCCTACACTCTCACTAGCCCATCTATCCTCCAATAGTTGTTTATATCTTACCCTAACTGCCTCCTCTTTTAGTTTATAAACCTTCACCTCTCTTTTACTTACTGATTCTATTTTCCTTGTATCCCATCTACCTTTTACTCCCACTGTAGCTATAACTAAAAAGTGATCTGATATATCTGTAGCCCTCTATAAACATGTACATCCTGAAGTCTACTCAACAGTCTTTTATCTACCAATACATAGTCCAACAAACTACTGTCATTACGCCCTACATCATATCTTGTATACTTATTTATCCTCTTTTTCTTAAAATATGTATTACCTATAACTAAACCCCTTTCTATACAAAGTTCAATCAAAGGGCTCCCATTATCATTTACACCTGGCACCCCAAACTTACCTACTACACCCTCTCTGCATGTTTCTCCCACTTTAGCATTTAGGTCCCCTACCACAATTACTCTCTCATTTGGTTCAAAAGTTCCTATACATTCGCTTAACATCTCCCAAAATCTCTCTCTCTCCTCTACACTCCTCTCTTCTCCAGGTGCATACACGCTTATTATGACCCACTTTTCGCATCCGACCCTTATTTTAATCCACATAATCCTTGAATTTACACATTTATATTCCCTCTTTTCCTTCCATAACTGATCCTTCAACATTATTGCTACCCCTTCCTTAGCTCTAACTCTCTCAGATACTCCTGACTTAATCCCATTTATTTCTCCCCACTGAAACTCGCCTACCCCTTCAGCTTTGTTTCGCTTAGGGCCAGGACATCCAACTTCTTTTCATTCATAACATCGGCAATCATCTCTTTCTTATCATCCGCACTACATCCACGCACATTCAGACAACCCAATTTTATAAAGTTTTTCTTCTTCTCGTTTTTAGTAGATTTGTACAGGAGAAGGGGTCACTAGCCCATTGCTCCCGGCATCTTAGTCGCCTCATACGACACGCATGGCTTACGGAGGAAAGATTCTTTTCCACTTCCCCATGGACAATAGAGAAAATAAAAAGAACAAGAGCTATTAAGAAAAAGAAGAAAAACCTAGATGTGTGTATGTATATATATGCATGTGTATGCCAGTGTAGTGTGACCTAAAGTGTAAGTAGAAGTAGCTAGATATACCTGTTATCCAGCGTGTTTATGAGACAGAAAAAAGACACCAGCAATCCTACCATCATGTAAAACAGTTTCAGGTTTCTGTTTCACAGTCACCTGGCAGGACGGTAGTACCTCCCTGGGTGGATAAATTCGTTTGGTAATGGCACTTGAACAGCATTCTGGAACGAAAAAATATCGTAAACCGGGGTACCACTGTACATGTACAAGGTATACAGGCTTAGCAAAGCATTTTGGGCAAATTAGGTCAATTTTGTCCCCAGGATGTGACCCACACTAGTCTACTAACACCCAGGTACCTATTGTACTGACAGGTGAACATGGACAGCAGGTGTCTTAAGGAAACACATCCTAATTGATATCCTATCTGAGAGCGGTGTGGTAAGTTACCCATATGCTGCTTGACATAACTGGATGACTAGTGGTGGTAGTGTTACTTCGTGTGATTAAGAGTTTGTACTGCACTTCCTCTGCATAAATATAAGCCATGTGTGTTGTAAGAGGCGACAAAAATGCCAGGAGCAAGGGGCTAGTAACCCCTTCTCCTGAATAAATTACTAAATGTAAAAAGAAGAAAAACTTTCGTTTCTTCTTTTTCGGGTCACCCTGCCTCGGTGCGAGACAACTGGTAAGTTATAAAAAAAAAATACTCACCAATAAGAACAATTGCCACTTGAGGGTGAGTGTATCTGCGTACTTCATCCATCCACCTCTGAACACTCAAGAAAGATGACCGCTTGGTGATATCATACACTGTGAAGAAAAACAGAGATAAAACTTTTGACCAATGACAGAAATAATGTACAGGTGCTCCTCGACTTATGATGGGGTTACGTTCCGATGAACCCATCTTAAATAACTACTGTCACTGAATAAGTAAACAAACAATTACCATAACTAACTAAATACCAGTACTGAAAAGTAAATTAATAAATACAAGTTATGGACTTGCCACCTTCATGCTGGGTAAATATCTAAAGTCTCATCTCCAAACTAATCATTTCTGCACCATCGTAAAGTTGAAATATTGTACATCGAACCATCTTAAGTCCAGGAGCACCTGTATTTTAAAAGAATTAATTTTTGTCTCACTGTTACACTGAACCTATTAATTTTTTTTTCAACACGTCGACCGTCTCCCACCGAGGCAGGGTGACCCAAAAAGAAAGAAAGAATCCCTAAAAGAAAATACTTTCATCATTATTCAACACTTTCACCTCACTCACACATAATCACTGTCTTTGCAGAGGCGCTAAGATACGACAGTTCAGAAAATCCCTCCAAACCGCCAATATCTCAAACCCCTCCTTCAAAGTGCAGGCATTGTACTTCCCATTTCCAGGACTCAAGTCCCACTAAATCAATTAACTGGTTTCCCTGAATCCCTTCACTAAATATTACCCTGCTCACACTCCAACAGCTCGTCAGGTCCCAAAAAACATTCATCTCCATTCACTCCTATCTAACACGCTCACACATGCTTGCTGGAAGTCCAAGCCCCTCGCCCACAAAACCTACTTTACCCCCTCCCTCCAACCTTTTCGAGAACGACCCCCTACCCCGCCTTCCTTCCCCTGCAGATTTATATGCTCTTCAAGTCATTCTACTTTGATCCATTCTCTCTAAATGACCAAATCACCTCAACAACCCCTCTTCAGCCCTCTGACAAATACTTTTAGTAACTCCACACCTCCTAATTTCCACATTTCGAATTTTCTGCATAATATTTACACCACACATTGCCCTTAGACAGGACATCTCCACTGCCTCCATACCCATATAAGAGTGTTGGTACCACTATACAGTGGTACCCCGGTTTACGATGGTCCCCAAACTCACCCTTTTATGTAAGTTTATTTTTTTAAATGCTTTTGTAAGTGTAATTTTGGGGGTCTAAAAGGACTAGTCTATTTTACAACTTTTCTTAAGGAGATAAATTCGTTTGGTAATGGCACTTGAACAGCATTCTGGAATGAAAAAATATCGTAAACCGGGGTACCACTGTACTTTCATACATTCCCTTCTTTGCCTCCATGGATAACGTTTTTTGTCTCCACAGATACCTCAACACACCACTCACCTTTTTTCTTTCATCAATTCTATGGTTAACCTCATCCTTCATAAACCCATCCGCTGACAAGTCAACTCCCAAATATCTGAAAACATTCACTTCATCCATAATCCCTCTCTCCAATGTGATATCCAATTTTTCTTTATTTAAATCGTTTGATACCCTCATCACCTTACTCTTATCTATGTTCACTTTCAACTTTCTACCTTTACACACCCTATTAAATATTTTTTTTTTTCAACAAGTCGGCCGTCTCCCACCGAGGCAGGGTGACCCAAAAAGAAAGAAAATCCCCAAAAAGAAAGAAAATCCCCAAAAAGAAAGAAAATCCCCAAAAAGAAAGAAAATCCCCAAAAAGAAAGAAAATCCCCAAAAAGAAAATACTTTCATCATCATTCAACACTTTCACCACACTCATACATAATCACTGTCTTTGCAGAGGAGCTCAGATACGACAGCTGAGGTGTCCTCCCAGCTGTCACTATCCCAGACCCCTCCTTTAAAGTGCAGGCATTGTACTTCCCATTTCCAGGACTCAAGTCCAATTAAATCAATTAACTGGTTTCCCTGAATCCCTTCACAAAATGTTACCCTGCTCACACTCCAACAGATCGTCATGTCCCAAAAACCATTCGTCTCCATTCACTCCTATCTAACACGCTCACACATGCTTGCTGGAAATCCAAGCCCCTCGCCCACAATACCTCCTTTACCCTTTCCCTCCAACCTTTTCTAGGACGACCCCTACCCCGCCTTCCTTCCCCTACAGATTTATAGGCTCTCCAAGTCATTCTACTTTGATCCATTCTCTCTAAATAACCAAACCACCTCAACAACCCCTCTTCAGCCCTCTGACAAATACTTTTAGTAACTCCACACCTTCTCCTAATTTCCACATTCCGAATTTTCTGCATAATATTTACACCACACATTGCCCTTAGACAGGACATCTCCACTGCCTCCAGCCTCCTCCTCGCTGCAGCATTTGCAACCCATGCTTCACACCCATATAAGAGTGTTGGTACCACTATACTTTCGTACATTCCCTTCTTTGCCTCCATGGATAACGTTTTTTGTCTCCACAGATACCTCAACGCACCACTCACCTTTTTTCCTTCATCAATTCTATGGTTAACCTCATCCTTCATAAACCCATCCGCTGACACGTCAACTCCCAAATATCTGAAAACATTTACTTCTTCCATAATCCCTCTCTCCAATGTGATATCCAATTTTTCTTTATTTAAATCGTTTGATACCCTCATCACATTACTCTTATCTATGTTCACTTTTAACTTTCTACCTTTACACACTCTCCTATTAAATATATCAACATATAACTTTTCATTACCCCTTCTCCTGTATAAATTACTAAATTCAAAAAGAAAAACTTTCCTTTTTCCCTTTAGGTCACCCTGCCTCAGTGGGATACAGCCGGTGTGTTAAAAAAAATTATTAACATGTAATTAAACTTAGGGAACTGATTAGCTGGACTTGAGCCCTGGAGATGGGAAGGGGAGTGCCTGCACTCTGAAGGCAGGATGGGGAATTTGCAATCAGAGGGTAATCTGATTTTGATGACAGCATACTTCTGGAAAGAAGGCAATTGAGTGAATGTTGGTGAATATTTTTCTTCTCTGGGTCATTGGTCTTAACGGGAAACAGCCATCAAGTTAAAAAAAAAAAATTGGTGTTAGCTGATATTAACTATTTTTATTTGATTTGATTGCAGTGGTGAATGTGCTCACACCCCCTGATCATCCAACCAGTGGCCAGATGATCGAGAGAGTGCTATCCAAACCAGAAAACTGATTCTGGATAAATGGAGAACAGATGTTTGAGTAGCTACTGAGTACTGTATATTCAGAAATCACTTGACTCTCTGACCTAAAGGGAGCATGAATGTGACTGGATAATCAAAATTCCAATTAAGAGTATACAATTTTTGTGAGATCAATTTTTTTATTACCAAACATCAATGAATTTAATCCAATAATAACTAAGAAAAATAAATATATAAATTCTTTACATTGCCAACCAAAAGTGTGCAGACATCAAAGTTTAAATGACCCTCTGAACTATGGCATCCCCACCACTCCTTTAAAGTCCCTTCATGTTACCTTGCTCACACTCAAACAGCAGGTCAAAATATAAAAACCACTTCTATCCCATCATTTTCATCTAACATGCTCATATAAGCCTGCTAGATGCTCATGAACTTAGCACTCAAAACCTCCTCCTTCCAACCATTCCTGTGATGACTCCTACTCCTTCCTTCCATCCATCATAGATATATGCACCCTCTTGGTCATCTCAAACTGCTTCATCCTCTAAAGAATGCCCAAATCTCAACAACACTTCCTTAACCCACTGCATTATACTTTTGATAAGCCTACACTGTCTTCTAACGTTACACACCGAATTCTGTGCATAATGTTCACATCACACAAAATCTCCACTGTCTCTAGCCCTCTCCTCACTGCAATGTTTAAACCCCATGTCTTCTTCACTCATACAAAAGTATTGCTATAACTATAGTGTTCCGGTACATTCCCCCTTTTTTTGCCTCCACAGATAAACTTTTCTTTTCACAGATGTCTCAACACATCACCTACCTTTTTTCCCTTATCTATTCTATGGTTCTTCTTGCCCTTTAGTGCATCCTTTTACCGATATGTCAGCTCTAAAATATATGTGGGGAAGTGTGAAAATCATAGGAGTGACATTGCAGAGTGCCTGGGGAATGAAAATGAGCAGGTATGACCCATGGAAGGGAAGGATTGCTCCACTTCCATGGATAAAGAGTTCTTCATCTATTTCAATGCATCCCTCTTGAAGGGTCTTACCAATAATGACGCCATTAGCAGATCGGTAGTAGCTCTGGGTTATGGTGCGGAAGCGCTCTTGCCCAGCAGTGTCCCAAATCTGAAGCTGAAATCATTAAAAAAAAAACAGATAAAATGTATATATTTTTTCAATGAATTGGCCATATCCCACTGAGGCAGGGTGACCTAAAAAGAAAAATGAAAGTTTTTCATTTTTAATTTAAAAAGAAAAATGAAAGAAGGGGTTACTAGCCCCTTGCTTCCGGCATTTTAGTCGCCTCTTACGACATGCATGGCTTACACAGGAAGAATTCTTTCCACTTCCCCATGAAGAAAATATATACAGTGGTACCTCGAGTTACGATATTTTTTGTTCGAGAATGCTGTTCAAGTACCATTACCAAACGAATTTATCCCCATAAGGAATAATGTAAAATAGACTAGTCCTTTTACACCCCCAAAAATATACTTACAAAAGCATTTAAAAAAATAAACTTACATAAAAGGGCGATTTTGGGGACCATCGTAACTCGAGGTACCACTGTACATGTATATGGACTTATTAATACATTTGCCACATCTTGTTCTAATTTTACTACATTTCAAGAAGAGGTTTGCTCACTGTTTACTACACTTAAAGCTCAACCACTTACACAAGAAATAAGTTTCTCTGCATCACTAACACAATCCCCTTATGCCCAACCTGTATATTAATGAATCGTTTTTCCTTTTCACTGTGACTGTTAAGTTGAGTTGTAAGAGTTACAAAGCATTAGATTCAGTATGCAAGAAATCCTCATGGTGGAAATAAGCAGAGAAAAATTAGTGGATGTCATATTGGTGTTTCCTTGCATCACTGCAGCATTGAAACAGCTGTGTGTGAGTGTGGCTGAGGGAAGAGAGAAGTGGGATAAGGACTAAAAGAATGTCATACAGGTGAGGTAACTTTGAGGAAATGAGAGAGCTATTTAGCCAGAAACCATTAGAAAGCAAAGCTCATGAGGAAATCAACACAGAATACGATGGAATACCTATCAAAAATGCATATGATAACTAACAGATTCTTTTCATTTTGGGCCACCCCGCTTCAGTGGGAAACGGCCGACGTGTTGAAAGAAGAAAGAAGAAGAACTAACAGATTCATTCCAGTCCAGAACATGAGGGACAACAAATAAAAGTGCCAGTCTTTGTCTCAACAGGAAATGCTATAAAATGGAAGCCAGGTACAGGAAGGCAGGGGAGCTAGTAATAAGCATAAGATAACATGAAAGGAATTGTTAATAAAGAAAATAACATCGACACTAAAGCAAAGAATAAGCCCAAACTATTATTCAGCTATGGGTACCTAAGAAAAAACGTCAGTGATGTACAAAGTGATCAGAATCACAAAGAGTGGGGAAATACTAAGTAATGACAGGGAAGTCTGTGAAAAACTTAACACAAGATTAATAAAAAAAAAGTGTTTACAAATGAGCAAAGACAACTAACGCTATAAAATTACTCCAGAATACAACATCGGCTATTTTTTTATAACTGTTATCTCTTCCAACAGAAGAGACTGACTTCATGCATACCCTGTAAAGTTATAGACAGTTTAGGGACAAAGGTGGTCGACCACAAGGAAGTCAGGGCTACCTGACAGGGCTATCTTTAGGATGACAGAGGAGAAGGAAGAGCAGAATACATATTATTTGAATACAGGGAAGCCTTTGATATAGTGCATGAGGTGATTACAATAATTTGCAAAACAGAAAATGCAGGCTTGGATATCAGGGAGTGTATTACACTAAAGGAGTACCTGCCATACAAAACAGTAGCAAATCATAGTGGTAGAGATGTCACTGGAGAGAAACAACAGTGGAGTTTCCCTAAGATTAGTTCCTGAATCCTTCTTGTTATTTACGTACAGTGGAACCTCAGTACGTGAACAGCTCCCTACTCAAACAAAGCTCAGCACTCGAACAAACAAACACGACCTGCCAGAACTTCACTGTAAACTATTTCGTGTTTCTTAGCATTTTACGGTGTTTTTTTTATATTATTTGTATAGCTAAGTCACCATGGGGTCTACGAAGATTAGTGATAACAACCAACCAAAAAGAAAATTGGTTGCAAAGAATTTGTTCAATACTCGAACAGATCGGCACTCGAACAGCCTTCTGGAATAAATTACGTTCGAGTACTGAGGTTCCCCTATATGTATATAAAAAACATGAATGACCTATGTGAAAAGAGATCAAGACATACATGTCATTGACTGCAGATAATAAGAAACTAATAAAAAGAATAAACATTAAAGGTTGCAAAAAAGCTACAAAAGATGAAAGGAGAACAGTAGTACTGTAAACAGGAAGTCCTCGACTTACAAACACGTTGAGAATCTTCTGTATTGTGTATAATATCATTATTTTATCATTATTGTGTATAATAATATTATTATACACAATTCAGGAGGTCCCCAATGTGTTCATAAGTTGAGAACTTTCTATATAGTATAGTGTACACCCCACCTGAGTGAAAAGCAAGTTTTAGGTCAGAGAAGAAAAGACAAAGGAGGAGTGATAACACTGAAACTACCATCACATTCCACATAAACAGAATACTAACATCAGCTGAATATATTTTGCTGGTAAATATAAGAATAATTTTCAAAAAACTCAACAAAGGAATGAGAGAGTACCAACATCCATAAATATAAAAACATTTTTCAGGAATCTCAACAAAGTAAGAGAACATGAGCATGCACAAATATGTATAAGAAAAGTTTTCAGGAATCTCAACAAAACAGAGCATGCATTCACATGCACACAAAGGTAATTTATGAATATATATTTGTGATAAAAATTAATTATCTCTAACCATTATACACTTACAAAAGTGCAAGTGAATGTAAAAAAATTACACAGCCTTCAAGTATTAAGTATATATGTGAGAATAAAGTTGGCAATACATTAAAAGTACTGTACACTGTATTTCATACCAATGCCCCAAAAAAAGAAAACTGTATAAAACATGATATGCAGGTGAAAATAAATAAATTAAATCAGCATTAAGTAGCTCAAAAACAAACAAAATTTACCTTCACTTTTTTATTATCAACAGTGAGCGTCTTCATGGAGAAATCAACACCAATTGTATTACCATGGCGCTCAATGTACATGCCAGACTTGAATCTCTGAACAACACAGGTCTTGCCGACACCACAGTCACCTATTACAACAATTTTGAACAGAAAATCAAACTGGTCGTCTGCAGCATTATTTGTTGCAAACGGCTGTGGTGCGGTCATCCTGAATCTTCTGCTCTCGGCTCTTGCTACCTGTGGATGAGAATCAATATATCAGTATGTACTTTATAGTACTGTACTATAAATGTAAATGATAATGCAACCTTAAAAATCTGTTTTGTAAATAAGAAACAGTATGGTATTACCATCTTACATTCATCATTCATAAACTCATTTAATTTTTTCTTTTACAAAAATTTAATATAAAATATTCATAGCATTAAGTTAAATAATGCTTCCTAGCCATTATCCTGCAGTCTCTTAAATTATATGCATGCACGCCAATATGAATTCACAATAAGATAACATTTTGTTCGGATTTTTAACCCTGGAGGGTTAGCCACCTAGGATAACCCAAGAAAGTCAGCGTGTCATCGAGGACTCTGTTTTATTTCCATTGGGGTCCTCAATCTTGTCCCTCAGGATGCGACCCACACCAGTCGACTAACACCCAGGTACCTATTTGCTGCTAGGTGAACAGGACAACAGGTGTAAGGAAACATGTCAAAACGTTTCCACCCCACCGGGAATCGAACCCGGGCCCTCCGTGTGTGAAGTGAAAGCTTTAGCCACCAGGCCACCGGAGCAGAAATTAAACAAACTTGATGATAACATCAATGCCATACTTCAATCACTAAAAACTAACTCATCATTTATGATTCTCACAAAGGCCAGGCTAAAGCTTGACTAATGTATAACATACATACATTTATTCCTGTGGTACACAGAAATACATAGTTGTAGACCTGAAAAAAAAATGGAGATGGTACTGCAACTTACAATAAAAATGAAATTCTGTGAAAAAACTCATAAACACTAGACAAAGTAGACATACATATTTGTGCACATTTAGTCTAAAGAATAAAAAGTCAAAATGTCATGGCTGGAACAATTCATTTGTGACTTTACAATGATCCAGGATGTAGTAAAACATGGTCATATGGTTCCTCTCTTAAGTGCAGGATTTTGGTGAAAAGATTCTAAGTGTGTGAGGCTGTTACTGAAGTTCAGGTCCCAATTATTGGATGGAGGATTCTTCCTCCTCCACTCTTAGCACTAGGTAGCACCATACTAGTACAGCATCTCATGCAATGCAACTATACCATGTACATTGTTCCAATTGTATTTCAGACATTAATCCAAAAACTATTTTTCCTACATTTTTATCACCTAAACATGGTAAGATAAGACAAAATAAGATATGTATTTCAGCATGATACAATGTTTGTACAGAGGTGAATGACATTTAGGTGTACATGCAGAAAGTCCCTTAATATGCAGAGCATTTCAGGCAAACTTAAGACTAACTTAAGATTAATAAGATAATGACAGAATGAGTGGTTTTATTAACAGTCTCTTAGGGGTTGTAAATATAAATTTAGGAGTTACAATGAATATCCCATTAGTACATGCTATATGGCTTTTATCAAGTTTAATTGTTTAAATAATTACAGGTTTGATTATGATCATAGCTATAATAATAATATCTTTATTTTAACAAGTACATGTACAAGGTATACAGGCCTACTACATAGTATAGTATGTAGTTGTATACATAATACTACATAAAAAGCCGCTTGTTATGCAGAGTATTTCAGGCAAATTAGGTCAGTTTTTGTCCCAGGATGCAACCCACACCAGTCGACTAACTCCCAGGTACCCATTTTACTGATGGGGAACATAGACAACCAGTGTAAAGAAACACATCCAATGTTTCTACCCTCGCCGGAAATCGAACCCGGACCCTAGCCATGTGAAGTGAGAGCTTTAGCCACCAGGCCACGGGACTAATGAGGATTCTAGCATATTAACATAATGTGGACACAATCAATGTTTTAATGGTTGTGAGAGTATGCTACATTAATTTAGAAAATGAAGATAAGAGACATACGTACATGGAAGTTACAATGGATGAATTTACAGTTCATTTGGTTACAGATTTAATACAATTACAACTAAGTTTAAAAGGCAGGAGTTTATTATACCAAGCATTTTGGGAAAATTATTTTGAAAAGAGACTACATACTTAATTCTAGTCCTAACATATAAATTTAGGCATTGTATGACAGCTCATTAAGCCTCTTCTCCAGCGTATAGCTGTATACTAAGGTACAGTAGCAGAGAATCAGTGGCAAATGTTCCACTGCATCACATTGGGAGTTTCAATGCTAATGCGAAGCTGGGTTATTCACCCACCAGGTTAATAATTAAAAAGTCTCCTGTATTCTGATCTTGCCAACTGCATTCTCGGCACAATAAGTAGCACAATGAGGTACTGGTACAATCAACAGGTGGACCAGTAATCAACAGTACAATCAACAAGTGAATCAGTAATCACCAACAGTACAATAAACAGGTGTGCCAGTATAATCATTAACAGTACAATCAACAGGTGGACCAGTAATCACCAACAGTAAAATGAACAGGTGGACCAGTAATCACAAACAGTACAATCAACAGGTGGACCAGTATAATCATTAACAGTACAATCAACAGGTGGACCAGTAATCAACAGGTGGACCAGTAATCAACAGGTGGACCAGTAATCAACAGGTGGACCAGTAATCAACAGGTGGACCAGTAATCAACAGGTGGACCAGTAATCAACAGGTGGACCAGTAATCAACAGGTGGACCAGTAATCAACAGGTGGACCAGTAATCAACAGGTGGACCAGTAATCAACAGGTGGACCAGTAATCAACAGGTGGACCAGTAATCAACAGGTGGACCAGTAATCAACAGGTGGACCAGTAATCAACAGGTGGACCAGTAATCAACAGGTGGACCAGTAATCAACAGGTGGACCAGTAGTCTCCTACAATACAATCAACAGACATACCACTGAGCACTTACTGATACAATCAGCAGGTGCAACAGTCAGCACCTACAGTACAATCAACAGTCAGAAACTTCGACAATCAACAGGTGGACAAAACATAAACATGGGATAAAAACATCACTAGACATTCACTAATGAAAAATAAACGAAAATAACCATTAATATTTCATTTTTCATTCACACAAGAGTAGTTAGTCGATAGGAGATTTCATATAAAATTTATTACCAGGTGAATATAAAATTCTTTATAATAATTCTACACATAAATAATTTTTTGATAATTCTACGAATTATTGGGTCACATGAGCGCGTCTAATTCAAATGTTTATATACCAATATTTATTATTATTATTGCATTATGAATAAGCGGAAGACTGGACGGAGACTCGAACCGTGGTCCTGACAGGCAGCAGGTCCAGGGCTGCACCACTCGGCTACGAGGCTGAGAACTGAAAGGTAGAGCTGGGTCGCAGCTGGTGCCCTCTGATGCAGACATGTCACAGACATGCAGACTATGAAACCTTCCTGTTGTAAGCCTCGTAGCTCAGTGGTACAGTGCATGTCAGGACCACGGTTCGAGTCTCCGTCCACTCTTCTGTTGATTCACTGGCAGTCATTTATTACAACTTGACTTTAAGCTGCATTATAGTTAATGTTAATAAGTTATACATGTTGCATTTTGTAAACAGTAGTGTTTTTTCTACATATGTATAAAGTTATAATACAACCATAGTTTAGGCAACTACTGTTTTTTATGTTGTACTTTTAATAAAAATTGATGGGTTTTCAGTAAGATTTTAATTTGCGAGTCTCCGTAAGTACTCGTAATTAATGTAATTAGTAGGTCTTAGGCACTATAAAAGGTTAGCTCCTGTTCCTGGGATCAAGAGACCTTCATCAGCATGATGTGTAAGCTGGTTCTTTATTCATCACCAGGAGTGGATGTTCATGGACATGTAACTTTAAAAACTTGATTATAAAATCATCACACTTTGAATTATAGATATATATATATATATATATATATATATATATATATATATATATATATATATATATATATATATATATATATATATATATATATATTTGCATATTGTGATATCACCTGTTTGGTGTGATCTTATTGCATATATATATATATATATATATATATATATATATATATATATATATATATATATATATATATATATATATATATATATATATATAATACAATACAATAGAAAGTAGAACATCATAAATAACATCTCAGAGCCTACATCTCAAATACTTTATCCAGCTCCCCAGCAGTGGGCCGTGTGCTCAGAATGCTGCAGGCATTTCCACTCTGGCTGCTCTATGATCCTTGGTTTCTGTTATGAGTTTTTCACCCAGGTCTTTGAGGAACTTTAGAGCACACTTGCCCCATGCTCCAAGGGTCTCCGACCCTAATGGGATGAAGTTATAGCAAGAGGGCGGGCCTTCATATCTGTGCATATTCTGGGTCTCCCTGAAACTGGCGGCTCCACCCCCTTCAGCTTCATATTGTGGCAAGTAGGTGTCTGCCAACGTGGTGGCACAGGTGTAGTCCCATACAATATGCTTACCATCCTTCCAGGGTAGCATAGTGACTCCATCTGGACGCTTTTGACTTCCGTCAGACCTCAGTAGTCGGGGTTCCCATTCAGCTGGGCAATGGACTGTGGCAAGACTTATCTTTATGATGTCGTTGACCACCTCATGTCTAGCACATTTCCCTTCTGATGCATGACACATGAGGCCATGTAGTCCGAATTGATCACCCAACGCCCTGCCGCAAATACACCCATGTTCGGTGAGTATTGGGGACGAGCTTTGTTCTTCCGTGAAGCGTTGCTGAGCATTGTTTTGGGAATATATATATATATATATATATATATATATATATATATATATATATATATATATATATATATATATATATATATATATATATATACTATATATATATATATATATATATATATATATATATATATATATATATATATATCATTAACGAAACTGCGGCTGGCCGAGACTCGATCCCATGTCACCTTGTCCCGCCCTGTGGGAAGCAAGACAACGTTCGCAATGCTCTAACCATATGACCACCAATCCTACAAACAACATGAGCCTAGCGAACTAGGCTTGTTTCATGTGAGGACATACATGGTCATGATAAGCTCAAATATAATTTCAATCTACTACCATTTGAATACCAGCATTTACGAGCACTCTATATATTAATGAAATCATGATTCCTAGGGATTTTACTGAGGCGTTATTGGCAGCCAAGAAGACTTTCTACAGGACCGAACCTAAAGAAGTGCCTTCCAGGAAAAAATATACTGATTTTGCCCTACAGTGAAGCACAAGTTGATTAAGAATGCATCATCCAACATTGTTGGTGGTGTTTACAAGGTCCCATGCACACTGTAGTCTCTTTCGTACGTCGGGCAGACTGGTAACCCTCTTGCAATCAAATTAGCTCAACATTAGTACTCGGTAAGTACTTCTCAGGAGTCAAATGCAATCTTTAATCACCCGCCGGGGTGGGCAGCAGCTTAGGTCATTGTATTACCTGGAGTTTACCTTGAAAGAGTTCCGGGAGTCAACGCCCCCGCGGCCCGGTATGTGACCAGGCCTCATGGTGGATCAGAGTCTGATCAACCAGGCTCTTACTGCTGGCCGCACGCAGTCCGACGTACGAACCACAGTCCGGGTGGTCAGGTACTGACTTTAGGTGCCTGTCCAGTGCCTGCTTGAAGACAGCCAGGGGTCTATTGGTAATCCCCCTTATGTATGCTGGGAGGCAGTTGAACAGTCTTGGGCCCCTGACACTTATTGTGTTGTCTCTCAACGTGCTAGTGACACCCATGCTTTTCATTGGGGGGATGTTACATCGTCTGCCGAGTCTTTTGCTTTCGTAGGGAGTGACTCTCGTGTGCAAGTTTGATATTAATCCCTCTAGGATTTTCCAAGTGTATATAATAATGTATCTCTCCCGCCTGCGTTCTAGGGAGTACAGGTTTAGGAACTTCAAGCGTTCCCAGTAATTGAGGTGGTTTATCGCAGTTATGTGTGCTGTGAAGGTTCTCTGCACATTTTCTAGGTCAGCAATTTCACCTGCCTTGAAAGGTGCAGTTAGTGTGCAGCAATATTCCAGCCTAGATAGAACAAGCGACCTGAAAAGTGTTATTATGGGCTTGGCATCCTTGGTTTTGAAGGTTCTCATTATCCATCCTGTCATTTTTCTAGCAGATGCGATTGCTACAGTGTTATGGTCCTTGAAGGTGAGATCCTCTGACATGATCACTCCCAGGTCTTTGACATTAGTTTTTCGCTCTATTTTGTGGTTGGAATTTGTTTTATTCTCCGGTGAAATTTTAATTTCCTCGCGTTTTCCATATCTGAGTAATTGAAATTTCTCATCATTGAACTTCATATTGTTTTCTGCAGCCCATTTAAAGATTTGGTTTATGTCTGCTTGGGGTCTTGCAGTGTCTTCAATGGTGGACACTGTCATACAGATTCGGGTGTCATCTGCAAATGAAGACACGGAACTGTGGTTTATATCCCTGTCTATGTCCGATATGAGGATGAGGAACAAGATGGGAGCGAGTACTGTGCCTTGAGTTCTGTTATGGAAAGAAACATAACCGAATCCTCTCTCATCAACTGTGATAGGAATGCCTTATATAACTGAAGTGATGAAATGTACAATTTCAACAGCTATTTAGTAAAGTCAGTTGTGCACAATCTTAAGCAAGGATGCTATACAAAATCCCCAGATTGTCCATCATGTTGTGCACATCGTTAAGCATGGATGCTGTATAAAAATCCCCATATTTCTCATTATGCACGGGTCCTCATAAGGATTTAGTGACAGTAGACCCACGTTCTCTGCACCTGTCCATCACAGTTCGCCCATCGGGAATCCCGTCCATCTGGGTCACAAGGGAGGCTGTACCCTTTTTAGTGCTTATTTTCGCTGGTTTCGTTTGGAGGGTAGACTAAGATAAACTGTTCCACACATTTCGTTCATCGGAGATTGTGTTCTGCCTTCTGTAATTGCGTTCCACCTTCGGTAGTGCCGTATATGGGGAATTCCATAGTATTAGTAAGTTTGCGTAGGCCGTGCATATGAGTACAGTTGCACAAGTGCATACGAGTACTGTTATACAATTTATGCGACTACAACTCACATAATGCATATATGTGAGTTTCTTAGAATAGCCTAGGGAAGGCAGGTCAAGTGAATTTTCGCCTCTGGTGTCCTAGTGTGAAGAAACAGTGCAACTGTCATGGAGCAGGATAGACTGCAGAGGTTATTCTATTATTGTGAGCCTCTGACGATATACCAGGCACTATGCCTTTGTAACTTGTGAGTTCATTACCTTTGTAACTTGCTCAGCTATCAAAAGTTTGGGGTCCAGTCCCTGGACCCATTATGTACCTCTGTAATCTTTTGACTACCGCCCACAGGATGGGTATGGGGTGCATAATAAAGATATCAAACTAACTATGCTCACCCCTAGGTCTTTCTCTGAATGAAGTTTGTAGCCTCTATCCCCTGAGTCCGGACTCCGTGTCCATTACCTTATTGTTGTCTTCATATTCTCGATTCAGTCTCCTACTGTTAGGCAGCAGGTGGTATACCACTGTAACTACTACTTTAGGTCCCCTAGTCTTAACTGAGCACACTATGTTTGTCACACATATTTTCAAAACACCATTGATTTCTTATATCCAGTGTTCTGTCTCTGCCTTCCCTGCTTCCTCTATCTTTTCTAATCACTTGATATCCTGCTGAGAATATGACATCTGATACCATTTTAGTCAGGTTTGTCTCTGTAATAGCTACAATGTCTGGGGTTCCCTTTACTATTTTTTTTAACTCACCATTCTTGTTCGATGACCCATCTGTATTTGTGTACAAAACTCCGTACTTTCTTTCCTTTACCATACACAGATTAGTGTTGGCTAGACTCTTAAGGCTGCTCATCTGACAGGAGTGGAGGAGGTAGGACAATTCGTTTAAGTTTAATATCTTTATTATGCACTCCATACCCATCCTGTGGGCGGTAGTCAAAATATTACAGAGGTACATAATGGGTCCAGGGACTGTACCACAAAGTTTTGATAGCTGAACAAGTTACAGTGGTAATGAACTATTTACATGCTTATATCCGGTTATAATCGTAATGAGTTATTTATGCAGATAGTGTTATTATTGGTATTATTTTTAGTAGTAGTATTATTATTTTTGTATTATTAGTATTATTGATACATAGAAGTGAGGAGGTTTATTTCTGGGTCCTCAACACTTAACTGCTACAACCAACACACACACACAAAAAAAAAAAAAATGGTAGGGACTCGAAGGACCCAGGGATCAGAAGAGAATGGTTCTGGTAAGGAAGAATGGATAGAACAGCAGTGCAAAAGGATGGAACAAGAGTGGGAGAGAAAACTAGGAGAGCTTTCTGAAAAAATGGAGACAGAGCTTTCTGTGAAATTGGAAAAGAGGTTGGAGGAGGAGAAGAAGACTTGGGAGTCACTAGTCGAAGCTGCAGTAGCCAGGATAAGAGTCCTAGAATATGAGGTAAACAGGCTGAAGCGGGCTACAGGGGTACTGACCAGAGAAGGCACAGCATCTGAAGCTGGTACACCCCTACTGTACGAGGGGCCCAACACGGAGGATGGAGATATAACATACGCTAAGGCTGTATCAACCTGCCAAGCATTGCCAAGGGGTGAAGGGGGAGAGCAGCTGGGTGCAGGTGGAGAGGGGGTTAGGTCAAATGCAGAGGCACGACCATGCCACCAAGAGCTACAGGAAAAAATCTGGGAGAATATGGCCATGTACAGACAGGAACCAGAGTCACAGAGGGAAAGGCAATGGGAGGAGAGGGCGATGTCAGTGTTTATTCATGGGCTCCAGGAAAGCGAGGGAAGGACACACACTGAAAGACGGCAGGCAGAAAGAAAGGAGATTGAGAACATCATCAAAGAAATAGGTGAAGAGGACATGTTCGAGATTATAAATTTTCAGAGAATAGGGGGGTATGTGAAGGGGAGAAAACGACCAGTCAAGCTGATTTTCAGGACAGAAACAGTGCAAAACAGGATCCTCCAAGAGAAACCAAAGTTGAAGGAATCGGCAGAATACAACAGGGTGTTCCTAGACCGAGACAGAACAAAAACAGAATGACAACAGCTGAGGAAGAGGACACAAAAGCGAAAGAGGCTAGGAGGAGAGACAAGGACAGAATCAGCAGAGGACAACCAGATCACGGCAGAGCAACAAGAGCAAGCACACACAGAACCATCCCCAAAACCCCACAACCGATCACGCTATCCCAACACAATCCACAATCCCCCACCCAACACTGCGATAGAACCCTGCAGTACACTGCCAAGTCCCCCACCCCCACAGACCCCCCAAAACACAGTGTTGGAGAGGAAACTGAAGGTATGGTACACGAATGCTGATGGAATAACAAATAAGTGGGAGGAGTGGCATGAAAGAGTCAAAGAGGCATCACCGGACATCATAGCTCTCACAGAAACCAAGGTCACAGGTATGATAACAGATGCCATCTTTCCAATGGGATATCAGGTCCTGAGAAAAGACATAGGGAACAGAGGGGGTGGAGGAGTGGCACTGCTGATCAAAAACCAATGGGATTTTGATGAGCTGGAGAGAGGAGACTGAGGAGAAGCAAGAGATTATATAGTAGGAACGCTTCAGTCTGGAGGTCCTAAGGTGGTAATTGCAGTGATGTATAACCCACCACAGAACAGCAGGAGGCCAAGGCAAGAGTATGATGAGAGTAATAGAGCAATGGTTGAAACACTGGCTGAAGTGGCCAGAAGGGCTCATGCGAACAGGGCGAAGCTATTAATCATGGGTGACTTCAACCACAAGGAAATCGATTGGGAGAACTTGGAACCACATGGGGGCCCAGAAACGTGGAGGGCTAAGATGATGGAGGTGGTACTGGAAAATTTCATGTACCAACACGTAAGGGACACTACCAGAGAGAGAGGAGAGGATGAACCAGCGAGACTGGACCTAATATTCACCTTGAGTAGTGCAGATATTGAGGACATCACATATGATAGGCCCCTTGGGGCCATTGATCATATGGTCTTAAGCTCCGCATACACAGTAGAGTTACAAGTGGAGGGGAAAGCAGGAAGGGCTGAACGAATGAAGCCAAACTACAAGAAAGAGGACTATGTGGGCATGAAGAACTTCCTGAACGGGGTTCAGTGGGACAGAGAACTGGCGGGGAAGTCAGTAAACGAGATGATGGAATATGTGACAACAATATGCAAGGAAGCTGAGGAGAGGTTTGTACCCAAGGGTAACAGGAATAATGAAAAAGCCAGGATGAGCCCTTGGTTCACCCAAAGGTGCAGGGAGGCCAAAACCAAGTGTGCTAGGGTATGGAAGTAGTTTAGAAGGCAAAGGACCCAGGAGAATAGGGAGAGCAGTCGTAGAGCCAAAAATGAATATGCACAGGTAAGAAGGGAGGCCCAACGACAATATGAAAATGACATAGCAGCGAAAGCCAAATCCGACCCAAAGCTGTTGTACAACCACATCATGAGGAACACAACAGTCAAGGACCAGGTGATCAGGCTAAGGAAGGAAGGAGGAAAGATCACAAGAAACGATCGTGAAGTATGTGAGGAACTCAACATGAGATTCAAAGAAGTGTTCACAGAGGAGACAGAAGGGACTCCAGAAAGACGGAGAGGTGGAGTACACCACCAAGTGCTGGACACGACACATGCAACCAAGGAAGAGTGAAGAGGTTGTTGAGTGAGCTACATACCTCAAAAGCAATGGGGCCGGACAACATCTCTCCATGGGTCCTGAGAGAGGGAGCAGAGGTGCTATGTGTACCCCTAAGAACAATATTCAACACATCCATCAAAACAGGGAGATTCCCTGAGGTATGGAAGACAGCAAATGTAGTCCCAATTTTTAAAAAAGGAGACAGACATGAAGCACTAAACTACAGACCAGTGTCACTGACATGTATAGTATGCAAGGTCATGGAGAAGATTATCAGGAGAAGAGTGGTGGAACACCTAGAAAGGAATGAGCTTATCAACGACGGCCAACACGGTTTCAGGGACGGGAAATCCTGTGTCACAAACCTACTTTAGTTCTATGACAGGGTGACAGCAGTAAGACATGAGAGAGAGGGGTGGGTAGATTGCATCTTCTTGGACTGTAAGAAGGCGTTTGACACAGTCCCACACAAGAGATTAGTGCAAAAGCTGGAGGACCAGGCAGGGATAACAGGAAAGGTATTCCAGTGGATCAGAGAATACCTGTCAGGAAGACAGCAGCGAGTCATAGTACGTGGCGAGGTGTCAGAGTGGGCGCCTGTGACTAGTGGGGTTCCACAGGGGTCAGTCCTAGGACCGGTGCTGTTTCTGGTATTTTTGAACGACATGACGGAAGGAATAGACCCCGAAGTGTCCCTGTTTGCAGATGATTTGAAGTTGATGAGAAGAATTCAATCGGAAAAGGACCAGGCAGAACTACAAAGGGACCTGGACAGGCTGCAAGCCTGGTCCAGCAATTGGCCCCTGGAGTTCAACCCCACCAAGTGCAAAGTCATGAAGATTGGGGAAGGGCAAAGAAGACCGCAGACGGAGTACAGTCTAGGGGGCCAGAGACTACAAACCTCACTCAAGGAAAAAGATCTTGGGGTGAGTATAACACCAGGCACATCTCCTGAGGCGCACATCAACCAAATAACTGCTGCAGCATATGGGCGCCTAGCTAACCTAAGAACAGCATTCCGACATCTTAATAAGGAATCGTTCAGGACCCTGTGCACTGTGTACGTTAGGACCATATTGGAGTATGCAGCACCAGTTTGGAACCCACACCTAGCCAAGCACGTAAAGAAACTAGAGAAAGTGCAGAGGTTTGCAACAAGACTAGTACCGGAGCTAAGGGGTATGTCCTACGATGAGAGGTTAAGGGAAATCGACCTGACTACACTGGAGGACAGGAGAGATAGGGGGGACATGATAACGACATATAAAATACATAATGACGCAGGGTGTGACAATAGTCTATCTGGCAAAATTTACATATCGTTTGGTCTACATCTGGTGGTGGTGATTAACCTGTCAAAGATACTTGTACCCCAGCAGGAGCCGGGCGGTAGTGACATCCAAGAGTCTGGTTATTTTGTTGAATGCACCACAGACATGTGGCTCCTCCTGCATGATAGAATGATGACAGATGAATTGACTGTTGTCAGTCTCCCTCAGTCTTAAGTCAATAAAGTTCAGTTGAAGTTCTTTTCGTATTATTTTTCTCAAACTGCTAACTGACAGCCAGAGATTGTAATCTACTCCCTCTTTGAAGGCATATAACTTAGCCAATTCATCGGTTCTATCATGCATCTGAAGACCAGTGTGAGATGGAATCCATAGAAGGTGCACTCCGACTGCACTTTCCAGTCCTACCATACCTGTGTCTGGCTTCTGACACATGCATGCCACAGTTTACACTTAGAGAATTGAGAGCATTTATGGATGACAGAGACTCAGTTACAATTAAAGTGTCAGCCTTAAATACACAAACGCATTTGAGTGCAAGGAGGAAGGACCGGGATTGGTGTTTACGTCATTACTGGGGAAAGGGAAGGCAGGGATAAGGTTGTCGTCAAAGACGGAGGATCTAAGGACAAGGAGAAAAGATGGGAGTTAATGTTAGTGTTGTTAGTAGAGAAGTGGAGGAGGGCCTTTGGTTGGGCCTCCATGAATAGGGGTTGGGGTGTGCCTTGAGGGCCGGGTGCTCCCTCCACCTCTCCCCTCATCTGTATTTCCCTCTCCGCTGTTTAGTGTTCAGGTGCATTCTCCATCTGAGAATCTTTCCTCCAGCTGCAGTATACATGACCATAAGGTTATTTTTTACTGGGCGTTATTTCCCAATCTTCTGAAAATTTGCCATCTATGATATAATATCTTTATTTCTACAAGTACATGTACAAGGTATACAGGCCTAGCTGACATCAATGATATACTACTATATAGAAAGCCGCTTATGCTGAGCATTTCCCGCAAATTAGGTCAGTTTTGTCCCAGGATGCGACCCACACCAGTCGACTAACACCCAGGAACCCATTTTATACTGATGGGTGAACATGGACAACAGGTGTCTTATGGAAACACGTCCTTAATGTTTTCCAGCCGTACCGGAGATTCGAACTCCGGACCTCAGTGTGCGAGCTGAGTGCGCTAGCGATCGAGCTACGGGATACCCTAAGTCTTCCTGGCCTCCCTTCAGTTTTCTTGACTCAGTAGTTCATTAATGATCCTCCCTCCATCTTTCCTTTCCTTTATAATTTCCGCCATATTTCTGTCAGGTTTCACCACTTTCCTTGGTTTGTCTGTTACGTCCTCCTTGGAGTGTCTGTTACGTCCTCCTTGGTGTGTCTGTTACGTCCTCCTTGGTGTGTCTGTTACGTCCTCCTTGGAGTGTCTGTTACGTCCTCCTTGGTGTGTCTGTTACGTCCTCCTTGGTGTGTCTGTTACGTCCTCCTTGGAGTGTCTGTTACGTCCTCCTTTGCCTCCTCATTTTCAGAGCATCTCTACCAGTGACTTTCCTTCTTCGTCTTCTCTGGTTCCTTCTGCTCCCTCTCCCTTTATTGTTTCTGCCCCTACTACCCTTTTATATGTGCGGGTTGTGTGTGTATCCTTTTACCTAACATACTCTTCCTCTCTTTTTCCTCCTAGGCCTCCTTCAGCCTTTTAATTTCCTCTTCCAGCTTAAGGGCTGTATTCTGCTGTGTGTGCGCGTGTGTGTTTACAATAATTTACTTCTCTCTGGAGTTACTGCTTCCAAGAAACCAAGATGGCGTAAAGTGTGGAGCGCATTGTTGATCAGTGGATCCTTGTACCTCCAGACTCTAGTATCTACAACCGTGTGATTTCTGAAGTAGAGGCAATCCTTGTTTTCCAACTCTTTAGCGCAATCTTGGCGATAGTGCTGGAGCTGAGCGAGCTCGGTGGGTAAGTTCTTCTCTTTGCAGGTGTCGAGGCATGATATGGCGTAGTGATTGTGTAGAGTGAGCACTCGCTCCGTATCGTGGAAGCATTTCACATACCAACCAGGCTTGGTGTAATTGGCACTGCGATAGATGTGCTGCAATATGTGCAGGTAAGGTGGTATGTTGTGGTTCTGGATGTGTGTAGGTTGCATGGTGTCAAGGAAGTATACATTGTTGGCACAGAAAGATGACCACTTATTGCTATATTGGTTGACCGCCCCCGGCGATAACTCCTCCAGAAGCGACGTCCAGTCTGCAGCGTACTTTCCTACGATGACTTCATCTATGTCCACCAGAAGTACAAACTTATAAAGGTACATATTTCTGTTTAAGCAGTCATTGTATGGTATCATTTCATGTAGACGTTTGTTATTTTGTTTATTTTTTAGGTATAGATGTAATAAACCAAACATATTTGGTTGTTCACCTGGCAGTGATATTTTTCTAATATCCACTCGTCCTAAGGATTCATAATAATTTAAAACTTTGGAAACATTTGGATGTATCCCCATATCATAGAAAAACACTTTGTCAGCTCCTAGAAGGAAGATCAGTTCTAACCACTCCACTAATCTCACGCTGTTGTCCAAGTTATAAAGTTCTAATCCCTTGACGCACACGGCAAAAGATTTTTTCCGACCATCTGCTGGCTGATTGTTGATGATGCGAAGGTTATTGGTGGGTTTATCACAAGGTTGTTTAACCAGCGACACAGATTGTGGCACCAAGCGATTGTGTTTACCAGGAATTACGCACTCAATCATATATGGATATAATATTTCTCCTTGAATTTCCCACTCATCACGCCATATACGTTCATGGACTCTCACCTTAGAAATAACGGGTAAACTTTGGCCATCATACCAGATCTGGCAGTTAGTTTCCGTAGTAGGTTGAAGGCGATTAGCCATGCCAAGAATGCGAATGCTAGGCTTGCTTTTACTTAACGTACGATTGTCATAAGAGGCGCTGTACAGGTAAACAGTGTTGCTGCTGTGTTGGAGGACCTGCCAGTAAATGTTGTTATAGCGGATATCTAACAGTGATGGGTATGAAGCACAGGTATTTTTGCTGGATTCTAACAGAGAGTTGTTTGTTGCTCGGTACATGAGAGGCAGGTTAGGCAGTGAGGCCAGGAATCTTCTTTCATCCTTCACAGCCGGGTCAACGGTCACCTTCAAGGACAGTTCGCTGCAATGTGAAGCCGAGAAGAAAAATCAGAACAAAAAAAAAACAAATATTTTGCTATTAATATTCAAAATTTTTACTTTGCATAGGCAAAAATCAAACGTGGAAAGATAGAGCTGAGGGAAGATGTGTCGTCCATCAAAAGAGAGGGCAAGTGTCTCCTGACACAAGTGTTAAGTCAATTAATGACACGTTCAGGTGTCATTAATTGACACCCCAGTAAAAAAAATAATTATTCACTACACTATAAAGTATCCTAAGATGGTGATGGGCAAAGTGGTATACTTTAACCTCCAACTGAGGTCCTCTTCATCAGATAGAGAGAACCTCGACTGGAGATGGAAATATACAAATCTACACTAATTTCTATGTCTCTGTCTATATGTGTGTTTTTTTTTTTGACAATATATAGACAGAACTTTATCACACACTGATGCTCATACACGAAGGGTAATATTACAGAATATATAAACGATAACATGGCTGATCAATACTGTGTCCCGTAGCTCGATTGCTAGCACACTCAGCTCACACACCGATGTCCGGGGGTCGATTCCCGGTACGGCTGGAAACATTAGGACGTGTTTCCTTAAGACACCTGCTGTCCATGTTCACCTAGCAGTAAAATAGGTACCTGGGTGTTAGTCTGTGGGTCTCATCTTGGGACAAAATTGAACTAATTTGCCCAAAATTTTCTGCATAACAAGGGGCTTTCTGTTTGGTAGTATGTCATTGATGTCAGCTAAGCCTGTATACCTTGTACATGTACTTGTAGAAATAAATATTATTATTATTATTATTATTACCTTGTGCGAGACTGAGAACCATAAAGTTCAGAAAGGGGACTCAGTGAGCGTAAGGAAGACCGTGGCCAGGGTCCCACCATCGCTGTTTTCCAGGGGTCCCAAACATCGAGACTGCAACAATAAAACCCATATTTAAAAACAAGAAGGAGCACTAAGCAGCAGGCCTACTGGCCCAGGCTAGGCAGGTCCAAGTCACCTACTGGCCTAAGCTACTGGCCGAAGCCAGTCAGGTCCAAGTCACATCCACTTAAGAAAAGACATTGTAGAAAAAAAAATATTGGAACAAAGTGTATATAATATACAGTACAGTACAATACAACTTTATTTCTTTTCTGCAGGAAATAAAAGGTAGTTTACACGTAATAAAACATTGTCAAGCATAAAACAGAAAGAAATTCATGAATGACATAACCTCAAATCTTTCTTCGTCTTGAGCAGATTTACCGCCCTTAACAATCACGTCTTATTAAAGGCTGGCGAAATTGCTGACCTGGAGAGTGTACAAAGAACTTTCATGGCACACATAATTACGATAAAGCACCTAAATTACTGGGAACAGTTGAAGTCTCTTGATTGTTATTCCCTGGAACGCAGGCGAGAAAGATACATGATGATATACACTTGGAAACTCCTAGAGAGACTGGCTCCAAACTTGCACACGAAAATCACTCCCCATGAAAGCAAAAGACTCGACAGGAGATGCAACATTCCCGCACTGAAAAACAAGGGCGCCACGAGTGCACTGAGAGACAACACAGTAAGTGTCAGGGGCCCAAGACTGTTCAACTGCCTCCCAGCATAAATAAGGGGATTACCAATAGACCCTGGCTGTCTTCAAGAAGGCGCTGAACAGGCACCTAAAATCAGTACCTGACCAGCCGGGCTGTGGTTCGTATGTCAGATTGCGTGCGCCCAGTAATAACAGCCTGTTTGATCAAACTCTGATCCACCACGAGGCCTGGTCTCAGACCGGGTCACGGGGGCGTTGACCCCCGAAACCCTCTCCAGGTATACTCCAGGAATAAAAGATAAGGAACGAGTGTGATTGGATTTCCCAAGTGGAGGCAGCATGATGGGTGAGGGTTAGCCAAGACCCACCTGACGAAGATGCTGCAGAGGAAGAGGCCCAGCGTCAGAAGAAGGAACCGTTTTGACTTTTGGTGGCGAAATGGAAGTAACAGACAGCGTCTCATGCTTCCCTGTGAGGGCGTGTTGCACCTGGCCGTTCCTGCAACACACAATAATACTACATCACTGCTCCTGCAACACACAATAACACTGTCTAGCCGCTCCCGCAACACACAATAACACTGTCTAGCCGCTCCTGCAATACACAATAACACTGTCTAGCCGCTCCTGCAACAGGCAATAATACTGTCTAGTCGTTCTTGCAACACAATAACACTGTCTAGCCACTCCTGCAATACACAATAACACTGTCTAGCCGCTCCTGCAACACAATAACACTGTCTAGCCGCTCCTGCAACACACAACAACACTGTCTAGCCGCTCCTGCAACAGGCAATAATACTGTCTAGTCGTTCTTGTAACACAACACTGGCAGCTCCTGCAACACACAATAACACTAGCCGCTCCTACAACACAATAATACTACCTCACTGCTCCTGCAACACACATTAACACTGTCTAGCCGCTCCTGCAACATACAGTAACACTGTCTATCCGCTCCTGCAACACAAAACTACCTCACTGCGCCTGCTACATACGATAACACTGTCTAGTCGTTCCTGCAGCACACAATTACACTGTCTAGCCATTCCTGCAACACAATAATACTACCTCACTGCTCCTGCAACACAATAATACTATTACTACGAGGTGAACATAGCCAACAACTGTAAGGAGACTATCACCCAGGTACCTAATTACTGACTGTGCCTGAGACTGTGACCTAAGGCGCTACTGTTGAAACAGAAGCCACACTTTTTCTATAGAGATTGCAGTCACGTGACTCGAGCTACTGTGTCCGCCATTTTGGCGGTCAACATGCCTTTTCCATTTATAATACAGATGGCAGTGGTATATATACAGTATTAAAAATAGGAATTATTGCATCAGTGCTTCAAAATTCTTATACAAATATTAAAATCTCACAAAATTATGTTTCTATTTTTTCACGATTTTGTCGTGACTTGACCGCCATTATTGCGGAAAATCGCCCCGGTATCTTTCCAGGAAATATTTCCAGGCAGAGGAATAGGCAAGCTGTCAATATTGTTATTTTTCCATGACAGATGAGATACAGAGGCTGTGTCTACCACTACTGTCTCCACTTCCTGTTGTCCTCCTCTCTCTGCCCCCGTCCCTGCCCTCTTCTCTCCCCCGTCCCTGCCCTCCTCTCTCTGCCCGCGTCCCTGCCCTCCTCTCTCTGCCCCCGTCCTTGCCCTCCTTTCTCTGCCCCCGTCCTTGCCCTCCTCTCTCTCTGCCCCCGTCCTTGCCCTCCTCTCTCTGCCCCCGTCCCTTCCCTCCTCTCTCTTCCCCGTCCCTGCCCTCATCTCTCTGCCCCAGTCCCTGCCCTCCTCTCTCTCTCCCCGTCCCTGCCCTCCTCTCTCTTCCCCGTCCCTGCCCTCCTCTCTCTGCCCCCGTCCCTGCCCTCCTCTATCTGCCCCCGTCCCTTCCCTCCTCTCTCTCTTCCCCGTCCCTTCCCTCCTCTCTCTGCCCCAGTCCCTGCCCTCCTCTCTGCCCCAGTCCCTGCCCTCCTCTCTCTCCCCCGTCCCTGCCCTCCTCTCTCTTCCCCGTCCCTGCCCTCCTCTCTTCCCCGTCCCTTCCCTCCTCTCTTTTGCCCCAGTCCCTGCCCTCCTCTCTCTGCCCCAGTCCCTGCCCCCTCCTCTCTCTCCCCGTCCCTGCCCTCCTCTCTCTTCCCCGTCCCTGGCCCTCCTCTCTCTGCCCCAGTCCCTGCCCTCCTCTCTCTGCCCCAGTCCCTGCCCTCCTCTCTCTCTCCCCGTCCCTGCCCTCCTCTCTCTTCCCCGTCCCTGCCCTCCTCTCTCTGCCCCGTCCCTGCCCTCCTCTATCTGCCCCCGTCCCTTCCCTCCTCTCTCTTCCCCGTCCCGGCCCTCCTCTCTCCTGCCCCAGTCCCTGCCCTCCTCTCTCTGCCCCCGTCCCGTCCCTGCCCTCCTCTCTGCCCCCGTCCCTGCCCTCCTCTCCTCTCTCTCCCGTCCCTGCCCTCCTCTCTCTGCCCCCGTCCCTGCCCTCTTTCTCTCCCCGTCCCTGTCCTCCCTCTCTGCCCGCGTCCCTGCCCCCTTCTCTCTGCCCCCGTCCTTGCCCTCCTCTCGCATATGCTGACTCCCTTACCTTCGTGTGTTAGTGTGTGACTAGTTAATGGTCCTATATGAGAGTTATTTGTGTATTGTCACCCTACCTTCTCCCAGAGGACGCCTACATACACACACTATCCCTAAATTTTAATGTAAATAACGTACGAAACAATGAAATTTATGAGTAAGACATATGTGCAACACCTGGCTATCTTTATTATTGAGACGTTTCGCCCATCAGTGGCTTATTCAGCTTTTTAACTCCCCGGTATTTAACCTTTGTATTGGAATGGCAAAGTCACTAGTTGACCAAACGTCTTTGTAATAAAGACACACAGGTGTTCCACGTATGTTTTATTCACGAATTTTGTTACATTAATAATATTGTATACCATTTATGTAACAAAGATAATAAAATCTATGATGTGGTGGATATATCACATATGACGCTTCAAGGTGAAGAAGCGTCGCTTCAAGGTGAAGAAGCGTTGCTTCAAGGTGAAGAAGCGTTGCTTCAAGGTGAAGAAGCGTCGCTTCAAGGTGAAGAAGCGTTGCTTCAAGGTGAAGAAGCGTTGCTTCAAGGTGAAGAAGCGTCGCTTCAAGGTGAAGAAGCGTTGCTTCAAGGTGAAGAAGCGTTGCTTCAAGGTGAAGAAGCGTTGCTTCAAGGTGAAGAAGCGTTGCTTCAAGGTGAAGAAGCGTCGCTTCAAGGTGAAGAAGCGTTGCTTCAAGGTGAAGAAGCGTCGCTTCAAGGTGAAGAAGCGTCGCTTCAAGGTGAAGAAGCGTCGCTTCAAGGTGAAGAAGCGTCGCTTCAAGGTGAAGAAGCGTCGCTTCAAGGTGAAGAAGCGTCGCTTCAAGGTGAAGAAGCGTCGCTTCAAAAGTGTAGAAGTCTTGGGTGATTTTGAGTTGTATCCGTAGCTGGGTTGGTCGCGCACTCACCTCACACATTGAGTGTTCGTGGATCGATCAACGTTACAGGTGGAAGTATTGGGTGTGTTTCGTTAAGACACCTGCTGTCCCTGTTCACCTAGTACTAAGTGGGTACCTGGGTGTTAGGTGACTGGTGTGGGTCGCATCCTGGAGATAAAATTAACATAAGTTGCCGGAAATGCTCTGCATAACCAGGGATTCTCTATATAGTGTTTCACAGATGTAAATAATGGTCCGTATAAGTTGTATCATATACTTGTATAAATAAAGATTATTATTATAATGACATACTATATAGAAAGCCCCTTGTTACTCAGAGCATTTCGGGCAACTTTGGTTAATTTTATCCCCAGGATGCGACCCACGCCAGTCGACTAACACCCAGGTACCTACTTACCACTAGGTGAGCAGGGACAACACTTACCTTAAGGAAACACGCCCAATGTTTTCACCCATATCGGGGATCGAACCACGGTGTATGAATTTAAATTTTCCCCGTCAACATAACAATAATACAGAGTGGAATATAGAGTACTTATATAATGTAGACGAATGGAGTATTGGTGACGGTGTGGACGAGAGGGAGAGAGGTTGATGTGCCTCGGTGTGGAGTCTTGCGTGTTATGATACTCAAGGAAGGCAGACGGCTGCACACCTTCTCTTAATCAATTTCAGATCTACTGAATTTTGAGCAGCTGTCTGTCTGTTTATTAGAAGTCGTCGTCACTATAGGAAGATAAGTCAGTGACCCCATAAAAACCACAACAGAAATCAATACAAAATATAATTTGGATGTGATGATCTTAGCGTGGGCCAGGAAGACTATTATGGTGCCCTCTGTTGATCTTAGCGTGGGCCAGGAAGTCTATTATGATGCCCCTCTGTTGATCTTAGCGTGGGCCAGGAAGTCTATTATGGTGCCCCTCTGTTGATCTTAGCGTGGGCCAGGAAGCCTATTATGGTGCCCCTCTGTTGATCTTAGCGTGGGCCAGGAAGCCTATTATGGTGCCCTCTGTTGATCTTAGCGTGGGCCAGGAAGTCTATTATGGTGCCCCTCTGTTGATCTTAGCGTGGGCCAGGAAGTCTATTATGGTGCCCCTCTGTTGATCTTAGCGTGGGCCAGGAAGCCTATTATGGTGCCCTCTGTTGATCTTAGCGTGGGCCAGGAAGTCTATTATGGTGCCCTCTGTTGATCTTAGCGTGGGCCAGGAAGTCTATTAGGGTGCCCCTCTGTTGATCTTAGCGTGGGCCAGGAAGTCTATTACGGTGCCCCTCTGTTGATCTTAGCGTGGGCCAGGAAGCCTATTATGGTGCCCCTCTTGATCTTAGCGTGGGCCAGGAAGTCTATTACGGTGCCCCTCTGTTGATCTTAGCGTGGGCCAGGAAGTCTATTACGGTGCCCCTCTGTTGATCTTAGCGTGGGCCAGGAAGCCTATTATGGTGCCCCTCTGTTGATCTTAGAGTGGGCCAGGAAGCCTATTACGGTGCCCCTCTGTTGATCTTAGCGTGGGCCAGGAAGTCTATTATGGTGCCCCTCTGTTGATCTTAGCGTGGGCCAGGAAGCCTATTATGGTGCCCCTCTGTTGATCTTAGCGTGGGCCAGGAAGCCTATTATGGTGCCCTCTGTTGATCTTAGCGTGGGCCAGGAAGCCTATTATGGTGCCCCTCTGTTGATCTTAGCGTGGGCCAGGAAGTCTATTATGGTGCCCCTCTGTTGATCTTAGCGTGGGCCAGGAAGTCTATTACGGTGCCCCTCTGTTGATCTTAGCGTGGGCCAGGAAGTCTATTACGGTGCCCCTCTGTTGATCTTAGCGTGGGCCAGGAAGCTATTTTGGTGCCCCTCTTGATCTTAGCGTGGGCCAGGAAGTCTATTACGGTGCCCCTCTGTTGATCTTAGCGTGGGCCAGGAAGTCTATTACGGTGCCCTCTGTTGATCTTAGCGTGGGCCAGGAAGCCTATTATGGTGCCCTCTGTTGATCTTAGAGTGGGCCAGGAAGCCTATTACGGTGCCCCTCTGTTGATCTTAGCGTGGGCCAGGAAGCCTATTATGGTGCCCCTCTGTTGATCTTAGCGTGGGCCAGGAAGCCTATTATGGTGCCCCTCTGTTGATCTTAGCGTGGGCCAGGAAGCCTATTATGGTGCCCCTCTGTTGATCTTAGCGTGGGCCAGGAAGTCTATTATGGTGCCCCTCTGTTGATCTTAGCGTGGGCCAGAAGTCTATTACGGTGCCCCTCTGTTGATCTTAGCGTGGGCCAGGAAGTCTATTATGGTGCCCCTCTGTTGATCTTAGCGTGGGCCAGGAAGCCTATTACGGTGCCCCTCTGTTGATCTTAGCGTGGGCCAGGAAGCCTATTACGGTGCCCCTCTGTTGATCTTAGCGTGGGCCAGGAAGCCTATTACGGTGCCCCTCTGTTGATCTTAGCGTGGGCCAGGAAGCCTATTATGGTGCCCCTCTGTTGATCTTAGCGTGGGCCAGGAAGCCTATTACGGTGCCCCTCTGTTGATCTTAGCGTGGGCCAGGAAGCCTATTACGGTGCCCCTCTGTTGATCTTAGCGTGGGCCAGGAAGTCTATTACGGTGCCCCTCTGTTGATCTTAGCGTGGGCCAGGAAGTCTATTACGGTGCCCCTCTGTTGATCTTAGCGTGGGCCAGGAAGTCTATTACGGTGCCCCTCTGTTGATCTTAGCGTGGGCCAGGAAGTCTATTACTGTGCCCCTCTGTTGATCTTAGCGTGGGCCAGGAAGCCTATTACGTTGCCCCTCTGTTGATCTTAGCGTGGGCCAGGAAGTCTATTACGGTGCCCCTCTGTTGATCTTAGCGTGGGCCAGGAAGTCTATTACTGTGCCCCTCTGTTGATCTTAGCGTGGGCCAGGAAGCCTATTACGGTGCCCCTCTGTTGATCTTAGCGTGGGCCAGGAAGCCTATTACGGTGCCCCTTTGTTGATCTTAGAGTGGGCCAGGAAGCCTATTACGGTGCCCCTCTGTTGAGCTTAGCGTGGGCCAGGAAGCCTATTATGGTGCTCCTCTGTTGATCTTAGCGTGGGCCAGGAAGCCTATTATGGTGCCCCTCTGTTGATCTTAGCGTGGGCCAGGAAGCCTATTATGGTGCCCCTCTGTTGATCTTAGCATGGGCCAGGAAGTCTATTACGGTGCCCCTCTGTTGATCTTAGCGTGGGCCAGGAAGCCTATTACGGTGCCCCTCTGTTGATCTTAGCGTGGGCCAGGAAGTCTATTACGGTGCCCCTCTGTTGATCTTAGCGTGGGCCAGGAAGTCTATTATGGGGCCCCTCTGTTGATCTTAGCGTGGGCCAGGAAGCCTATTACGGTGCCCCTCTGTTGATCTTAGCGTGGGCCAGGAAGCCTATTACGGTGCCCCTCTGTTGATCTTAGCGTGGGCCAGGAAGCCTATTACGGTGCCCCTCTGTTGATCTTAGCGTGGGCCAGGAAGCCTATTATGGTGCCCCTCTGTTCTAATGTTTGTTTTTTTCTTTTTAGTTTTATAACTATATTAGGTATCCTTTGAAGGGACAGTCGCTCAGGGGGATAGATTGAGAAGGGGGATACCTGTACACGCACAATAAATACTATTTTTCGTGGCATATTTGCCTTTTTGTTAGTATAGGTGAGTACAAATAGGAAACGCGTCTGTCTCGCGCTCAGCAGACGGAGGATCAAGCCTCCACAACGTCTTACACTGAATGATCCACTTGGGTTTAGCTCTCACAATAGATTAAACAAACAAAACTAAACTTTGCCATGTAACATAGTTATTAACCTTCTGCAGATCAATCTCAAACTTTATTAGCACGTGTACTTTAGGAAATATGTTCGTTCTAATTATTTTGCAAATTGTTAATGTTAATTGATATTAAGTAATTAATAAAAAAGTACAGAGACAAAACAAAGGTTAGAAATTCTTGATCTCGCAGCTTCTCAGCATACTCAGATCTCCAGCCCATAGACGCCACACTGTGTGTGTGTACTCACCTATTTGTGGTTGCAGGGGTCGAGACTCAGCTCCTGGCTGTGTGTGTTTGTGTGTGTGTGTACTCACAAAATTGTGGTTGCAGGGGTCGAGACTCAGCTCCTGGCCCCTCCTCTTCACTGATCGCTACTAGGTCCTCTCTCTGCTCCATGAGCTTTATCATGTGTGTGTGTGTGTGCGTGTTGAAGAGGGGACGCTGAACTTGAGGTACACCTGACTCCTCGGTATCATCGTGCACGATATACAACACTTGTTGGTGTGTTCTCACCAATATGTACTTACCTATTTGTGGTTGCATAAGTCGAGTCTCAGCTCCTAGCTCTGTCTTGTGCCGAGTGCCGGATTCACGTCCTCCTAGGCCCGTGAACATTGCTGTAACCACTCGTATACTATCTTTTCGTTCAGATTATGCCACTTTCTGACCACACTGAGGCTTAAAAAATAATAATTCTTGACATCCCAGTGACTCAAGTGTGTCTTTAACTTTCAACTGCGCCCCCGAGTACCTGTTTCCTGCCTCTCAAACTGCCAGTGCCTGTCTGTTTTATATATTCTTCTGAGTATTTTGTATGTTGTTATCATGTCTTCCCTGGGCCTTCTGTCCTCCAGGTTGTTAGGTTTAATTCCTTTAGCCTCTCCTCGTACCTTATATACCTTAGCTCTGGAACTAGTCTTGTTGCATACTTCTATACTTTCTCCAGTGTCTTAATGAGCTTCCTCAGGTGTGGGTTCCATACTGGTGCTGTGTATTCTAAGAATAGTCTGATATATTTTGTATAAAGCACTCTGTGATATGCTTGGCTCTATGTTTACTCCCAGATCCTTCTAATAAAGTGAGGTCTGTAGCCTCTGTCCCCCGAGGCTATTCTCCGTGTCCGATCTTCTCGCTGCTTCATAATCTTATATTTGGTGGTGGTTGAATTCAAGCAACCATTTATCTGACCACTCTTGCAGTTTGTTCAGATCCATCTGCGGCCTTTCCCTCTTTTTGTCTGTCCTTATCAGTTCAGTATCAACAACACACAGGCTTATATCCGATTCAATCCCATCTGGTGCATGAGTCACATAAGAGAAAAATAAACACATAAGCAGTATAATGTGATCCTTTATTGACAACGTTTCGCGCTTTATCAAGTCACAAACAGATCTACCTGGTATTTATAGGATGGAGTCAGGTGGAGAATGCTGGGTGGGTTGGATCTGATGAGGACCTGCATGGGACTGGCGGGTGCGTGTGTAGTACTGTGTACTTATGGGGGATAACGATGAAGAAGTTTCTTAGCAAGGGGTTCAGCTATGTTATAGAAGCCGTTGTTCTGGTTGAAGTTGTTGGATATACAGATAAGTGATGATTCCAGGATTCTTCGGTATTGAGTGTTGTCTTCTCTGGCGATAAGTCTTGCGTTTCTGTAGTTGATTAAATGGTTGTGTGAATTTCGGTGTTGAACACAGGCATTCCTTAAATCGTCCGATCTGCCTGCGTACTGGTGTTCTGAAATACGTGTTTGGAGGTCTCTCGATGTTTCGCCGACGTATAATTTGCTGCAGTCATTACAAGGGATTGTGTATACCCCTGCAGAGGATTGAATCTTGTCCTGTCTGTTACTGGTAATGTCCTTGATGGTGGTAGATGTGGAGGTGGATACTTGGAAACGTGTTTGGCAATGGAGTTGTTGTCTCGGCTGTGTCGGTATTTTATACCATTTATTTCCATAATTCACATAAACCAGAAACGATACGAGTCCTAAAGTCAATCCTTGCAAAACTTCCGTGTGTTACTCTTCCCATTCTGTTGTCTCTTCCCGGACACTCACTAAGTTTCCTTTCTCCAAGATACTCTTTGATCCACCAGAGTTCATTTCTTGTTGTTCCTGTCTATACAGAAAGTTTTCGTCCCAGTCTCACGTAGTGTATAGTATCGAATGCTTTCTTGCAGTCTAGGAAAATATGTTCCACCTCTCTCTCTCTCTCTCTCTCTCTCTCTCTCTCTCTCTCTCTCTCTCTCTCTCTCTCTCTCTCTCTCTCTCTCTCTCTCTCTCTCTCTCTCTCTCCCGCCTCTTCGCTGGTCACTACTAAGTCCAATCTCCAGGTTTCAGGAACCTTATCGTACCTCTTCTTAAAGTTGTGTATGGATCCCGCCTCTACCACTTCACTCTCCAGATTGTTACACTTCCTGACAACTCTAAGGCTGAAGAAATACTTCCTAACATCACTATGACTCATCTGAGTTTTCATCTTCCAGCTTTGCCCTTATGTTCTTATTTCCCATCTCTGAAGCATTCTGTCCCTATTTACCTTGTCAATTCATCTCAGTATTTTGTACGTCGTTATCATATCTACCCTATCACTCCTGTCCTCTAGTTTCATCAAGATGAGTTCCCTTCACCGGGACTAGTCTTGTTGCAAACCTCTGCACTGTCTCCTATTTCTCGATATGTTTGACCAGGTGTGGGTTCCATGCTGGTGCTGTGTACTCCAGTATGGGCCTGACGTACACGGTGTACAGTGTCGTAAATGACTTCTTTCTTAGATATAGAAACGCTATTTTCTAATGCGCCAGATGCGCATTTGCTGCAGCAGTTATTTGGTTGATGTGCGCATCAGGGGATGTGCTCGGTATGATGCTTACCCCAAGATCCATCTCCTTGAGTGAGATTTGTAGCCTTTTTTCTCCTGAGCCTGTACTCCGTCTGTTGTCTTCTTTGTCCTTCCCCAAGCTTCACAATTTTGCACTTTGTGGGGTTAAATTGAAGAAACCTCCTGTGGAAGCCTCTTAAGGAAACCTAAAAAAAGCCTCCTGAGGACGGCTGAGGAAACCACCTAATTAAGTCTCCTGAACAAGCCTCCTGAAGAAGCCTCCTAAGGAAGCCTCCTGAGGAAACTACCTAAGAAAGCCTTCTGATGAAGCCTCCTGAGGAAACCACCTAAGGAAGCCTCCTGCGGAAGCCTTCTGAGGAAACCACCTAAGGAAGCCTCCTGAGGAAGCCTTCTGAGGAAACCACCTAAGGAAGCCTCCTGCTCAGTTGAGACATTTCTGTCACTCGGATACCCAGGTGTTGCACATGTGATCTAATTCATCAACATACGGGCACTGTTTAGCATCAACATAATGTTGGGGCACTGCATGATCGTGGGGACCCGTGCCTCTGCATGGCCGCCCGCCCGCTGCTCCAAAGGTTACTGCAAATGTCACAAGAATACAAACTCGTGCATTCCCGTATAAAAAAAAAAACTTGACAGCGGTGTATTGTGAACGTCTGACATTTTTAACAATAGCGTTACTGTAATGTCACACGAAGCAGATGTACACTGCTGAAAGCGTATCTTTGTACATAGTCATAAGAACATAAGGATCACACTGCAGTAGGCCTGTTGGCCCATACTGGGCTAGGACCTTCACAAATCCAACCCACTAATAGAATATTTGTCCAGCCCATTTTCAGCGCTACCCAAACAATAAGCTTTGATAAATCTATTGTACTCACGTGACGGTAACGACTTGTCCCCTGATTTAAAAAATAGGAATTACATTGGCTATTTTCCACATATCAGCCACTACACCTGTTTGAAGAGATATATTAAAAATATTAGTCAATGGTTCACAAAGCTCCATTTTACACTCATTAAGAACCCTTGAAAAAAACTCATCAGGGCCAGGGGATTTATTTTGCTTCAGTCGGTCTACTTGTTTGATAGTTACGGTGATATTACATAATTTATCTGAGAGAAACTGAGAGAAAATAATTATTAAAAATCGAGCACATTTCATTCTCCATTTCAGTAAGATGTCCAGAGTTATTTTTAAGGGGACCTATCTTATCCCTAACTTTTAAGAACATAAGAAAGGAGGAATAAGTAAGTAAGTTTATTCAGGTATACACAAATACAGTTACACAGATTATCATATATAGCAGCATATGTGTAGAGAATCTAGGATAACCCAAAAAAAAGTCAGAGTGACTTATTTCCATTGGGGAACACTGCAGTAGCCTGTTGGTTCGTTATTGCGAGCACTGCACTGATGTCTTGCCTTGAAATCTTTGCTAATTATAACTCCTAAATAATTTTCGCATTATTTTCCGGCATATAAGACGCACGACTATTACGAATATTGTAACTTTATTGCTATAAAGAAAGGCATCACCACTTGCCAGTGACCCTTGACCCTACCCTTGACCCTGATAGTTGGGTATTATTGTTTCAGCAGTATAGATACCCAACGGTTACACATGTGTCTTAATCATCAACATAATCTTTACCCTGACCTTTAAGGCGCTGGGTGATTTTCCAAGACTTTCCTTGGGTAAAATGGCGCGCCTTATACGCTAGTTTAAATCACGGTACGGGTGGGAATAGAACTCGCGGCAGGCTAGTCGTAAAACTCCAGGCCAGTGCGTAAGCCACTAGGCCAGCTGGCAATCATGTTATTACCATTGCGTGAGTCAATGGTAGTTTAAGTTAGTTTAACATCTTCATTATGTACCCACAACCATCCTGGGGGTGCTAGTCAAAACATTACACAGGTTCGCAATGGGGCGCGAAATGTATCTCCCGCTACTTGCCCTGGGCAGTTTTTTTTACTGGCGAACCTGGACACAAGAAGAGTGTGGGGCTACCCTGGGCAGCAAGCGAGGTGGGGAGACTGGGGCAGGGAAATATGTATATATGCTTATATATTTGCAGACGAGGTTAAACAGTGAGTGAGTCGGCCTGTCATGCACTGGGTGAGTCTCGTCGCTCACACAGTCTATTACATCTTTAAAGTGCAGTGAACATTTGTGATATTTTATTTGGGGTAACGAGCACCCAGTGCAAATTTTATTGTATCTATAGATACGATACACACGGAAATATTAAAAAAAAAAGGAAACAAGACTGTACACAATGTTACCACACTCACATAATATTATTCTTACCGCTTCTGTGATTTCTGATAATGAGAGAAAAACCTATGGAATAATTCTATATTTTTTTTTTATCTGTGGTTATATTGCACACGTGAGTATATATAATGCAGCAGTGTTATTGTAATCACTATTTTAGAGGTTAAAATAGTTTTTGATAGGCCTAGATTGTCGGTAAGCTTAAATATTGCAACAGTGTACTGTGTATACACTGAGATGTATATCACTCAGTGTATATACACTGAGATGTGCATCCCTCAGTGTATATACACTGAGATGTGCATCCCTCAGTGTATATACACCGAGATGTGCATCCCTCAGTGTATATACACTGAGATGTGCATCCCTCAGTGTATATACACTGAGATGTGCATCCCTCAGTGTATATACACCGAGATGTGCATCCCTCAGTGTATATACACCGAGATGTGTATCACTCAGTGTATTTACACTGAGAGTTGATTTTAATCATTATTTAAGTGACTATATTAGTCTTAGCTGATGGAGTGTAGGTTAATTAGGTCCGTAGTGACCCTCGTGGCGGGCCTAATGGAAGGTAATTAGTAACACCATGGAAAATTAGGTTATCCAAACACAAATTATTATGTTTAAGAGCAGTAATAATAATAATAATAATAATAATAAGAAGAAGAAGAAGAAGAAGAAGAAGAAGAAGAAGAAGAAGAAGAAGAAGAAGAAGAAGAAGAAGAAGAAGAAGAAGAAGAAGAAGAAGAAGAAGGAAGAGACGAAGGAGGAGAAATACATAATCTAGTTACAACTGTTAACTAGTCGCTAGAGATAATTTCACGACGGTAAAGTTTAAGGACAAGTAGCGGGGTCTCTGGGACCTCACTGGTCGTGGGGACTCTCCCTGGGACCTCGCTGGTCGTGGGGACTCTCCCTTGAACCTCAATGGTCGTGGGGACTCTCCCTGGGACCTCACTGGTCGTGGGGACTCTCCCTGGGACCTCACTGGTCGTGGGGACTCTCCCTGGGACCTCACTGGTTGTGGGGACTCTCCCTGGGACCTCACTGGTTGTGGGGACTCTCCCTGGGACCTCACTGGTTGTGGGGACTCTCCCTTGAACCTCAATGGTCGTGGGGACCTCACTGATATAAGTAATAGAAGTCCTCAGGTTGTTCTTCAACTCTATATATCCTTGGTTAGGCCTCATCTAGATTATGCTGCACAGTTTTGGTCACCGTATTACAGAATGGATATAAATGCGCTGGAAAACGTACAAAGGAGGATGACTAAGTTGATCCCATGTATCAGAAATCTTCCTTATGAGGATAGACTGAGGGCCCTGAATCTGCACTCTCTAGAGAGGCGTAGAATTAGGGGGGATATGATTGAGGTGTATAAGTGGAAAAGAGGAATAAATAAAGGGAATGTAAATAGCGTGCTAAAAATATCTAGTCAAGACAGGACTCGCAGCAATGGTTTCAAGTTGGAGGGACCAGTAGGCTTGCTGTAGTGCTCCTCAGTTCTCACATTCTTGTACATGAACGGTGTTAATACCAACATAATGATGAATTAGACACATGTGCAACATCTGGGTATGTTTATTTGTAGACGTTTGACCATCCAGCGACTTTATCAATACAGAACAAAGACATGATGTTTAGAATGAAGAAATATATACAAAAGATGAGGGACTGATTACCTCATAACTACGTCTTCATTACACTATCTTCACCTCTCCACTGCTTCTGTATGCTACTGAAGAAGATTATTGTGTAGGTGAAACGTTTCAACAATAAATATACCCAACTGCTGAACATTTGTATTGCTAATTTCTTGATCAACCAAGGTGTTGGTGCTAGCCGCATGCACACTAACGTACGCATCACAGCCACGATGATCAGGAACTGACTTGAAGAAATTAGCCAGTTCCCTCTTGAAGACAGTCAGGGACCTGTTGGTAATTCACCTCATGTTTGAAGTTAGGCTCTTGAAAGAAGAAGAATGGGAGAGAACCTCTGGCGGCAGATAATTTGAATAACTCTCACTCTCGCTGAATCAAAGTTTATTTCGTCCCATATATAGTGACGCCCCCTGGGGCAGCGACCCCTCGGGGGAGATAAGACCCCTCTCACTACTCCCACACTCTAAGGATGAAAGGGGTTATGACCTGTAACAGCGTTCCGATACCTCAGTAAGGAATCGTTCAAGACTCTGTACACCGTGTACGTCAGGCCCATACTGGAGTATGCAGCACAAGTTTGGAACCCACACCTGGTCAAGCACGTCAAGAAATTAGAGAAAGTGCAAAGGTTTGCAACAAGGCTAGTTCCAGAGCTAAGGGGATTGTCCTACGAAGAAAGGTTAAGGGAAATTGGCCTGACGACACTGGAGGACAGGAGGGTTAGGGGAGACATGATAACGACATACAAAATACTGCGAAGAATAGATAAGGTCGACAGAGACAGGATGTTCCAGAGAGGGGACACAGACACAAGGGGTCACAATTGGAAGTTGAAGACTCCTATGAGTCAAAGGGATGTTAGGAAGTACTTCTTCAGTCATAGAGTTGTCAGGAAGTAGAATAGTATGGCAAGTGATGTAGTGGAGGCAGGAACCATACATAGTTTTAAGACGAGGTATGATAAAGCTCATGGAGCAGGGAGAGAGAGGACCTAGTAGCGATCAGTGAAGAGGTGGGGCCAGGAGCGGAGTCTCGACCCCTGCAACCACAAATAGGTGAGTACAAACAGGTAAGTACACACCCACCCACACACTGGTGCCGTGGGAGTCGTAAGGCACTAATAACGACCTTTCTGCTATTACACAGGTGGTGGCACAGGTACTGGGGTGCCTACTGGTGCCAACAACACCTCGCGCTATCTACGACCATGAACGACCTGGTCTCGAGACCAGCCAGAGGGGCCCGCCAGGCCAGATCGTCACGGAGAAGTACCAGTAAGTATTACATAAAAAAAAAAAACTGACTCACAACCGATGGAACCCGGGTTCGATCTCCGGGCTGGGAGAGATATATTATCGTGTCTCCTCTCACCCATTGTCCCTATTCACCTAGCAGTAAATGTAGGTACCCATGGTCGCATCTTCGGGAGGGGGGGGGGGTGTTGTAGATAGAACCGAGCTTGGAAAAGAGTGAAGAGCTCTGGATTTGAGGAACTGGAGCTACCCTCCCCCCTCAAATTAAATTTGATTACCTCCCAGGCAATGTATGACCCTTACAGGTTCAGCGCCTTTTCATTATAATAATAATTAAAATAATAATAATAATAATTATAATGCTTAATAATAATAATAATAATTACAATAATTATAGTGCTTAATAATAATAATAATAATTACAATAATGATTAATAATAATAATAATAATAATAATAATAATAATAATAATAATAATAATAATAATAATAATAATAGCATAAACAATGGAACATCTAAACCTGTTTGTGTTGACAGATGGATGGCGCCAGACGGCCAGCTAGTGGAACTTTCCTATGTTGTCGACCATATGGGCTTCAGACATGTCGACGACTTCAAGAACCCATGGCCCACAGACGTCAGGAACCCATGGCCCACAGACGTCAGGAACCCATGGCCCACAGACGTCAGGAACCCAAGGCCCACAGACGTCAGGAACCCAGGGCTCAGAGACGTCAGGAATCCATGGTATACACACGTCACGAACCCATGGCCCACAGACGTCAGGAACCCATTGCCCACAGACGTCAGGAACCCAGGGCCCACAGACGTCAGGAACCCAGGGCTCAGAGACGTCAGGAATCCATGGTCTACACACGTCACGAACCTATGGCCCAAACGCGTCATCTCACATATAAACAGACAAGAGAGGGGCTCGGAAGAGGATAGTGACGAGGGAAGTGAAATGGAGGACATTGAGTCAGAGGAAGACTGGAAGAAGAGGGAGACAGTAGATGTCACTGAAGAGGACTCGGGATCAGAGGAAAGTGAGTCAGAGGAAGACTGGAAGAAGAGGGAAACAGTAGATGTCACTGAAGAGGAATCTGGAAAGAGGGAAATCGGTTTGAAAGAAATGTTTAAGAGGAGAGTGTCAACGGAGGCCACTAAAGGGGGATTTGAAATGGAGGATAATGTAGAAAAAGAGGAAAAGAAAGAGACATCAAAAGTCACTGACGAGAAAGAAAAGGAAGTGGAGGGAGATGTGGAAGAAACAAAAGATAATTTAAGTGAAGAAAACTTTGACTTCAAGAAAAGTCTCGAGACGGTGACAGAAAATGTCAAAGCTGAAAGTCAAATAATAATAAAATCTAGCGAAGCAAACTCTAAGGAAAAAGAAAATGAGAAAACACAAGAAGATGAGGAAGTAGAAATACTAGCAAAAGATAAAAGTAATTCGCAGGAGCAGAAGACAATCAAACGTCAGGAAAGCGATTTTCAAGACAATGGAAGTACTGAAGAAGACACTTCTGGGAAAGCTACAAGAAACAAAGATTTGGTAGAGGCGACACCTGGAGCTACAACTCTTGTAACTAAGTCTGTCTTTCCTCGTCTTGTTCCCGTCAAAGTAGAAGCTGAAATACCAAGTGTCACGGCAGCAGCGACACATCCTCCTGTCACACCACAAGACACTTTCCCTGTACGTGATACCACACTGTCCATGGCATCTTCGAAAATCTTAGATGTGGCTGAGTCCCAACTCCTGCCTGTTACTGCTGCTTCTCTCGCCACGAATCTTAACCATGCTGTAAACAACGATCCTCCTGTAGAACAGCTGCGTTCATCCACTGGATCTCTGTCTTACAATCATGATGTAAAGGGTAAAGCAATTTCGCCAGAGTCACTTGATTTACGGTCAAGTAAACTTTTGCAGCGCCAGTTTTCTAAAAGCCCTGATGTACCATTAGACACAAGTTTTGTTAGAACTGATGATGAACTTCTCTCCGAAGATGTTTTTATGCGAAAAGAGCCAGACGTATTATCACAATCCAATATTGACCAATATACTGCCAATAACACTATGGAAAGTCTCGGTGCTGACCAGTATGTTGCCAGTAACACTATGGAAAGTCTCGGTTCTGACCAGTATGTTGCCAGTAACACAGAGGAAAGTGTTGCATCTGCAACTACTGTTTACGTTCAGGAGGCAGAGCCTCTTTATGAAATTCCATTGGTTGCAGTGGATGAATTTACAGCTGATCTAGAAATTGCTAATCCTGAGTCTGCTGACCAACAGAGCCCAAGAGAAACAGCAGCAGCTGGTACTCACGAAGTTATAAATACGAACCTAGAGGCAGTTTTACCTCTTCAGGCGAATTCATCCACAACGTTTGTCTCACAAGCTGCTAAGAAAATACTTTCTGGTACACTGGAAAACTTACCAAAACCTGAGGAAATTTCTGAATTATATCCTAAATTACCAGTTGATTCCCTGATCCTCCTTCCTACTCGGTTTGAGGACAAGGAGCTTACTGCATCCTTGGACCCTCCTTCAACTGTAGTCGAATCATTATTCCAAGAGGAATATCCGAATGTGTTCTTTAAGGCAACGAACAAGACTGGACCAGTAGTGGACACCATGGACAATGTCGAACAGTTACCACCCCAGCTTCTCGTTCCAGAAGATGACCTTGTGGAAGTGTCTCCATCCTCAGCAGGAGAGTTTAAGGAACCTGCCAACGCTGGTCGATCCCTGGACAGCCTATCCATCCTTGCAGAGTTCCCAGATGTCAACCCCGCCAACGCAATATTTATCGATGTTGAAATTGTCCAGCTTGATGATCCTAACACTATTCAAGCTCCGGATAAAGAGGTTTTAATCCCACCTTCCATAGTTGAGTCTTTAGAGTTTCTAAAAACAACGAACAACGAGAAGAGAAAGATTTCCATTGCAGTTCCCGAGTTGCACTATTTTCAGACCGCGCCATCAGGAGTGAAGGGTCTTCAACCCCTTCCCTTGAGCCACCAATCTTCAGATTCCTTAAACTTAGTCCCTAGTGACAGTTTTTCTACAACTGACCTTGCGGTTTCACTGTCTCGTCCTGTTGAAACTGCTGGTGAAACGAAAACTAGCGAGGAGGACTATGTCACTGTGCTCCCCGTGTCTGTTCCTAGTTTGAGCTCTACCGCGGCTCCTTATGCACAGAATGCGTCAATTCCTACTTTCCTCGCTCCAGCTTCAGCTCTCAGCACTCCTGCATCAGCTCTCAGCACTCATGCTTCAGCTCTCAGCATTCCTGCTTCGGTTCTCAGCATTCCTGCCTCAACTCTCAGCACTCATGCTTCAGCTCTCAGCATTCCTCTCTCAGCTCTAGATAACGTAGCGAATATAGTCGGTTCTTTCCTCAGAGAAAGTGACCTCATGCCAGTGTCTGGTGAGGACCTGCCCAGGACACCTCACACTAGTGAGCTTCATCTCTCCACAACACTGCCAGTACTGGAGACTTCTGCCACAGCTTCTGAAGTTACTGAGAGTAATGCTACTGCTGGCAGTGTCCTTGAGAGTCCTGCTCTTGCTGGCAGTGTCCTTGACAGTCCGGCTCCTGCTGGCAGTGTCCTTGAGAAAACTGATATTGCCGGCAGTGTCCTTGAGAGTCCTGCTATTGCTGGCAGTGTCCTTGAGAGTCCTGCTCCTGCTGGCAGTGTTTCCGAGGGTTCTGCTCCTGCTGGCAGAGTTTCCGAGGGTTCTGCTTCTGCTGGTAGTGTTCCCGAGGGTTCTACTTCTGTTGGTAATGTCCCCGAGGGTTCTGATCCTGCTGGTAGTGTTCCCGAAGGTTCTGATCCTGCTGGTAGTGTTCCCGAGGGTTCTGATCCTGCTGGTAATGTTTCAGAGGGTTCTGATCCAGCTGGTAGTGTTCCCGAAGGTTCTGAACCTGTTGGTAGTGTTTCCGAGGGTTCTGATCCTGCTGGTAGTATTCCCGAGGATTCTGATCCTGCTGGTAGTGTTTCCGAGGGTTCTGCTTCTGTTGGTAATGTCCCCAAGGGTTCTGATCCTGCTGGTAGTGTTCCCGAGGGTTCTGATCCTGCTGGTAGTGTTCCCGAGGGTTCTGCTTCTGTTGGTAATGTTTCCGAGGGTTCTGCTCCTGCTGGAAGTGCACCCGAGGGTTCTGATCCTGCTGGCAGTGTTCCCGAGGGTTCTGCTTCTGTTGGTAATGTTCCCGAGGGTTCTGCTCCTACTGGTAGTGCACCCGAGGGTTCTGATCTTGCTGGTAGTGTTCCCGAGGGTTCTGCTTCTGTTAGTAATGTTCCCAAGGGTTCTGCTCCTGCTGGTAATGTCCCCAAGGGTTCTGATCCTGCTGGTAGTGTTCCCGAGGGTTCTGATCCCGCTGGTAGTATTCCAGAGGGTTCTGCTTCTGTTGGTAATGTTCCCGAGGGTTCTGCTCCTGCTGGTAGTGCACCCGAGGGTTCTAATCCTGCTGGTAGTGTTCCCGAGGGTTCTGATTCTGTTGGTAATGTTCCCGAGGGTTCTGCTCCTGCTGGTAATGTCCCCAAGGGTTCTGATCCTGCTGGTAGTGTTCCCGAGGGTTCTGATCCTGCTGGAAGTGTTCCCGAGGGTTCTGCTCCTGCTGGTAGTGTTCCCGAGGGTTCTGCTCCTACTGGTAGTGCACCCGAAGGTTCTGATCCTTCTGGTAGTGTTTCCAAGGGTTCTGACTTTGCTGGAATTGCTCCCGAGGGTTCTGATCCTGCTGGCATTGTTCCCATGGGTTATGATCCTGCTGTCAGTGTTTCCAAGGGTTCTGATCCTGCTGGAATTGCTCCAGAGAGTTCTGATAATGCTGGAATTGCTCCCGATGGTTCTTCTTCTGCTGGTAATGTCCCCGAGGGTTCTGATCCTGCTGGTAGTGTTCCCGAGGGTTCTGATCCTGCTGGTAGTGTTCCCGAGGGTTTTGATCCTGCTGGTAGTGTTCCCGAGGGTTCTGCTTCTGCTGGTAATGTCCCCGAGGGTTTTGATCCTGCTGGTAGTGTTCCCGAGGGTTCTGACCCTGCTAGTAGTGTTCCCGAGGGTTCTGATCCTGCTGGTAGTGTTTCCGATGGTTCTGATTCTGCTGGTAGTGTTTCCGATGGTTCTGATCCTCCTGGTAGTGTTTCCGAGGGTTCTGATCCTGCTGGTATTGTCCCCGAGGGTTCTGATCGTGCTGGTAGTGTTGCCGAGGGTTCTGATCCTGCTGGTAGTGTTCCAATGGGTTCTGATCCTGCTGGTAGTGTTTCCGAGGGTTCTGATCCTAAAGGTAGTGTTCCCGAGGGTTCTGATTCTGTTGGCAGTGTTCCCGAGGGTTCTAATTCTGCTGGCAGTGCTCCCAAGGGTTCTGATCCTGCTGGTAGTGTTCCCGAGGGTTCTGATCCTGCTGGTAGTGTTCCCGAGGGTTCTGATCCTGCTGGAATTGCTCCCGAGGGTTCTGATCCTGCTGGTAGTGTTCCCGAGGGTTCCGATCCTGCTGGTAGTGTTCCCGAGGGTTCTGATCCTGCTGGTAGTGTTCCCGAGGGTTCTGATCCTGCTGGAATTGCTCCCGAGGGTTCTGATCCTGCTGGTAGTGTTTCCGAGGGTTCTGATCCTGCTGGTAGTGTTCCCGAGGGTTCTGATCCTGCTGGTAGTGTTCCCGAGGGTTCTGCTTCTGCTGGTAATGTCCCCGAGGATTCTGATCCTGCTGGTAGTGTTCCCGAGGGTTCTGATCCTGCTGGTAGTGTCCCCGAGGGTTCTGATCCTGCTGGTAGTGTTCTTGAGACACCAACTCTTATTTCCAGTGTCCGAGGCAATCCCACACCTGTTTCCAGTGTCCGTGGAAGTTCCGCCGGTTTTACCAGTGTCCGTGGCAATCCTGCTCCTGTTTCCAGTGTCCGTGGAGGTTCCGTCCGTGTTCCAAAAGGTTCAGCTCTTGCTGGTAGTGTTCCCGAGGGCTCTGATCCTGCTGTTAGAGTTTCCAAGGGTTCTGATCCTGCTGGTAGAGTTTCCAAGGGTTCTGATCCTGCTGGCAAAGTTCTCATGGGTTCTGATCGGGTTGGTAGTGTTTCAGAGGGTTCTGCTCCTACTGGTAGTGTTCAAGAGAGTGCTGCTCCTGCTGGTAATGTCCCCAAGGGTTCTAGTCCTGCTGGTAGTGTTCCCGAGGGTTCTGCTCCTGCTGGTAGTGTTCCCGAGGGTTCTGCTTCTGCTGGTATTGTTCCCGAGGGTTCTGATAATGCTGGTAGTGTTTCCGAGGGTTTTGCTCCTGCTGGTAGTGTTCCCAAGGGTTCTGCTCCTGCTGGTATTGTTCCCGAGGGTTCTGCTCCTGCTGGTAGTGTTCCCGAGGGTTCTGATCCTGTTGGTAGCGTTCCCAAGGGTTCTGTTTCTGCTGGTATTTTTCCCGAGGGTTCTTCTCCTGTTGGTAGTGTTCCTGAGGGTTCTGCTCCTTTTGGTATTGTTCCCGAAGGTTCTGGTCCTGTTGGTAGTGTTCCCGAGGGTTCTGTTTCTGCTGGTATTGTTCCCGAGGGTTCTTCTCCTGTTGGTAGTGTTCCTGAGGGTTCTGCTCCTTTTGGTATTGTTCCCGAAGGTTCTGGTCCTGTTGGTAGTGTTCCCGATGGTTCTGCTCCTGTTGGTAGTGTTCCCGAGGGTTCTGCTTCTGCTGGTATTGTTCCCGAGGGTTCTGATCCTGCTGGTAGTGTTCCCGGGTTTTCTTCTCCTGTTGGTAGTGTTCCCGAGGGTTCTGGTCCTATTGGTAGTGTTCCCAAGGGTTCTGATCCTGTTGGTAGTGTTCCCGAGGGTTCTGATCCTGTTGGTAGTGTTCCCGAGGTTTCTGATCCTGCTGGTAGTGTTCCCGAGGGTTCTGATCCTGTTGGTAGTTTTCCCGAGGTTTCTGATCCTTCTGGTAGTGTTCCCGAGGGTTCTGATCCTTCTGGTAGTGTCCCCGAGGGTTCTGATCCTGCTGGTAGTGTTCCCGAGGGTTCTGATCCTGTTGGTAGTGTTCCCGAGGTTTCTGATCCTGCTGGTAGTGTTCCCGAGGGTTCTGATCCTGTTGGTAGTGTTCCCGAGGTTTCTGATCCTTCTGGTAGTGTTCCCGAGGGTTCTGATCCTTCTGGTAGTGTCCCCGAGGGTTCTGATCCTGCTGGTAGTGTTCCCGAGGGTTCTGATCCTGTTGGTAGTGTTCCCGAGGTTTCTGATCCTGCTGGTAGTGTTCCCGAGGGTTCTGATCCTGTTGGTAGTGTTCCCGAGGGTTCTGATCCTTCTGGTAGTGTCCCCGAAGGTTCTGATCCTGCTGGTAGTGTTCCCGAGGGTTCTGATCCTGCTAGTAGTGTCCTTGAGACACCAACTCTTATTTCCAGGACCCGTGGCAATTCCGCACCTGTTTTCAGTGTCCGTGGAGGTTCCGCCCGTTTTGCCAGTGTCCGTGGCAATCCCACACCTGTTTTCAGTGTCCGTGGAGGTTCCGCCCGTTTTGCCAGTGTCCGTGAAGGTTCCGCGCGTGTTTCCAGTGTCCGTGGCAATCCTTCCCTTATTTCCATTGTCCGTAAAGGTCCTGCACCTGTTTTCAGTGTCCGTGGCAATCCTGCACCTGTTTCCAATGTCCGTGGCAATCCTGCACCTGTTTCCAGTGTCCGTGGAGGTTCCGGCCGTTTTTCCAGTGTCCGTAGAGGTCCCGCACCTGTTTCCAGTGTCCGTGGAGGTTCCGGCCGTTTTTCCAATGTCCGTAAAGGTTCCGTCCGTGTTTCCAGCGTCCGCAAAGGTCCCACACCTGTTTCCAGTGTCCGTGGCAATCCTGCCCTGGTTTCAAGTGTCCGTGGAGGTCCCGCACCTATTTCAGGTGCTCCTGAGAGCTCCATCACTTCATACAAAGTTTCTAAGAGCCTTTTTTCTACTCAGAATGTCCCTAAAAGTCGTGTCGCTGCTCACAATGGCCCTGAGAGTCGTGTCCCTTCTCGTAATGTCCCCGAGAGTCATGTCCCTATTCACAATGTCCCTAAGAGCCTTGTACCTGCTTACGATGTCCCTGAGAGTCGTGTCCCTGCTTACAATGCCCCTGAGAGCCGTGTCCCTGCTCACAATTCCCCTGAGGGATATTTGATTCCCACCGAGAAAGGTGGTGAGGATGGTCGTCCCTCTGATCTTTCAGTTCTGAGAACAGCCAAGAATTTCACGAGTCCTCCTCTGCTCCCTCCCTTGATGAAGCCTTCACTCTTACTGACCAATTATATCAGAGACTACTGTTGCTGATGTGTGTGTACTCACCTGTTTGTGGTTGCAGGGGTCGAGACTCAGCTCCTGGCCCCGCCTCTTCACTGACCGCTACTTGGTTCTCTCTCTCCCCGCTCCATGAGCGGGGAGAGTGTGTATGTGTGTGTGTGCTCACCTGTATGTGGTTGCAAGGGCCAAGTCACAGCTCCTGGCCCCCGTCTCTTCGCTGGTCGTTACTAGGTTCACTCCTAGCTTCGAGAGCCTTGTCGTACCTCTTCTTAAAGCGCTGTTGATATATTACTTTCCTTAATGTCTCTGATACCACGATTTATATAATTATGTAAACATGCATATCATAATTTGTATATATAAATTTCCCCAAAAAATTCCCGGTGTGTATTTTTGTCCACAAGTCTTTGAAAAAATGTAATTTTGATTATGTTAATCACTGAAATATTTATATTTTCCCTGTTATATTATAAATATATTCTCCTCCACTTCCCTGAATCAAGAACCCTTCACTGGCGCCAAGGTCTTTCATGGAAACTGAAAAATTTTGCTTCTGAGTTTTCAATTCCTTGGTTGAGTAACAACAACAGTGTGTAGCCAGCTGGTTGAGTAACAACAACAGTGTGTAGCCAGCTGGTTGAGTAACAACAACAGTGTGTAGCCAGCTGGTTGAGTAACAACAACAGTGTGTAGCCAGCTGGTTGAGTAACAACAACAGTGTGTAGCCAGCTGGTTGAGTAACAACAACAGTGTGTAGCCAGCTGGTTGAGTAACAACAACAGTGTGTAGCCAGCTGGTTGAGTAACAACAACAGTGTGTAGCCAGCTGGTTGAGTAACAACAATAGTGTGTAGCCAGCTGGTTGAGTAACAACAACAGTATATAGCCAGCTAGTTGAGTAACAACAGTGTGTAGCCAGCTGGTTGAGTAACAAAACAGTGTGTAGCCAGCTGGTTGAGTAACAACAGTGTGTAGCCAGCTGGTTGAGTAACAACAACAGCGAGTAACCAGCTGGGCGAGGGAGTAGTCACAGGAACACCAGCTGAAGATAAAAGACTAACAGGAACATTTGCAAGAACTTCACAAACTGTAAATGTCAACAATGAATTTTTTTTTAAATAAGGTAAGACAGACCTTGATGACCTTGATGACCTTGATGACCTTGATGAGCTGTGAAAAAAGAGTTGAAGAGTCGAAATCCCAGAGGCGATTGTTGTGAAGGTGGCGTCTGTGTGGTGATGGTATGTCTGTGCTGTGGTTACTATGTATGTGTGTATGTATATGTACTCACCTAATTGTACTCACCTAATTGTGGTTGCAGGGGTCGAGACTCAGCTCCTGGCCCCGCCTCTGCACTGTCCGCTACTGGGTCTCTGCTCTCCCTGCTCCGTGAGCTCTATCATACCTTGTCTTAAAACTATGTATGGTTCCCGCCTCCACTATATCGTTCGCTAAACTATTCCACTTCCTAACTACTCTATGGCTGAAGAATTGCTTCCTAACATCCCTCTGACTCATCTGAGTCTTCAGCTTCCAGTTGTGTCCCCTTGTTTCTGTGTTTCCTCTCTGGAACATCCTGTCACTATCTACCTTGTCGATTCCCCGCAGTATTTTGTATGTCGTTATCATGTCTCCTCTAACCCTTCTGTCCTCCAGTGTTGTTAGTCCTATTTCCCTCAACCTTTCTTCATAAGGCAGTCCTCTGAGTTGTGGAACTAGCCTTGTCGCAAACCTTTGCACTTTCTCTAATTTCTTGACGTGCTTGACCAGGTGTGGGTTCCAGACTGGTGCTGCATACTCTAGTATGGGCCTGACGTATACGGTATACAGTGTCCTGAACGATTCCTTGTTAAGGTAACGGAACGCTAATCTTAGGTTTGCCAGTCGCCCATATGCTGCCGCGGTTATTTGGTTGATGTGTGCTTCCGGAGACGTGCTTGGTGTTATACTCACCCCAAGGTCTTTCTCCTTTGATGAGGTTAGTAGTCTTTGTCCACCTAGCCTGTACTCTGTCAGCGGTCTTCTTTGCCCTTCTCCGATCTTCATGACTTTGCATTTGGTGGGGTTAAATTCGAGAAGCCAGTTGCTAGACCAGGTGTCAAGCTTGTCCAGGTCACTTTGAAGTCCTGCTTGGTCTTCATCCGATGTGATTCTCCTCATTAATTTCACATCATCTGCGAAAAGAAACACTTCTGAGTCTATCCCATCCGTCATGTCATTCACATATAGCAAGAATAGCACTGGTCCTAGGACTGACCCCTGCGGTACACCGCTCGTCACAGGCGCCCACTGTGATACCTCATCACGCACCGTGACCCGTTGTTGCCTCCCTGTGAGGTATTCCCTGATCCATTCCAGTGCCCTTCCTGTTATACACGCTTGGTCTTCCATCTTCTTTACTAATCTCATGTGAGGAACTGTGTCAAAGGCCTTCCTGCAGTCCAAGAAAATGCAGTCAACCCACCCTTCTCTCTCTTGCCTTATCTCTGTTACTTTATCATAGAACTCCAGGAGGTTTGTTACACAGGATTTGCCTTCCCTGAATCCGTGCTGTCTGGCGTTGATTAACCTGTTCTGCTCCAGATGCTCCACCATTCTTTTCCTGATGATTTTCTCCAAGACTTTGCACACTATACATGTAAGTGACACCGGTCTGTAGTTTAGTGCGTGTGAGTGTGTGTGTGTGTGTTTAACTGGAGAGGGTTTCGGGGGTCAACGCCCCCGCGGCTCGGTCTGAGAGCATTCCTTTTGGTGGATCAGGGTCTGATCAACCAGGCTGTTACTGTAGTGACTGTCACTTTACCGTGCTCGAGAACGCACACTTTTTCCTCCTATGACCCTCCCACCAGGACACAGGCAACGAGGACCCCCCAAAATTCTCACACACGAAAAAAAACTTTGCCCATCTATTACTTATTTTAATGACATCACACCATTTTGACCACATACAAGACGGGGCTCAGTTGTGGCTCCTCCTGTTGCCTGAAATTACCGAATGGAAAAACTTGATTAAAATTAATATTCTTGCAATGGATCATAAGTTTTAGAGTACGGTGAGATTATATTATAAACATTACAGGGAGCAGCAGAGTTCCTGCAGAAGCGTGACGGAACAAGCGTTCACTGGGACAACGTTTTGCCCCTTGCATTAATAAAAGCTTGTTTTGTAAGCTTTTATTCACTATTGTTGGCAGTATGTCCTTTGCACTCAGGCTCTGGAGAGGTAAGTTAGTTTTAATATCTTTATTATGTACTCCATACCCATAGTGTGAGCGGTAGTCAAAATCTTACAGCGGCACATAATGGGTTTACATATGTAACTGGGCTACATATGTAACTAAAGCAGAATGTATTATAAATAGCCTGTAGTCCTCTTCCAATCCTTTAATTTTGCAACTGGCCATATTATTTACAGATATAATAAATGTAACTACTGTATTTGGGTGAGTTAAAAGGTCTGTCTCAAATACGTGACCACCTGGAAGACCAAACAAGATCAAGAGGACGGCAAGTATTGACTTAAGCGAGATTCTTGTCTACTTTTTCTTCAATTTCACTTTTTCTTAAGCCAAGGTTGTGTGTGTGTGTGTACTCACCTAGTTGTGGTTGCAGGGGTCGAGTCATAGCTCCTGGCCCCGCCAGGTGTGTGTGTGTGTGTGTGGAATTTGGTATATCCTTTTTGAGAAAATGCATTTTTTTCCAAATATATTTACAGTGCGTGAGAAAAGTCAAAATGTGAATTAATCAGTCCACGAAATATAATTACTGTATTTCAAGTCCAACACTGGACTCATCATATATAAGATACATTACATAGGGTGTATAACTCACTAGCATACTAGCATTAAGGCTGGTTGTTTACTTAATGGTGGTTTAAACCCTATTTACTACACTTAAGACTGCACGTAATCTTGTCACCACCAGACAAGAATATTTTAATACCTAAAATGAGAAGCAAAGGTAGGTAGGTAGGTAGGTAGGTAGGTAGGTAGGTAGGTAGGTAGGTAGGTAGGTAGGTAGGTAGGTAGGTAGGTATAATGTTGGTCAGGAAACAGGACAAGTGTTTCCTGACGAGGGTCTTAGTCATATAATGACCCACAACTGGAGCTTTTGGTCATCTGACCAAGGCCTTCCGATGGCTTACCCCTCCACCCCTTATAAAAAAAAGGAGTAAAGAAAATTCTCAGCATATATACACTGAGGGAAATACACCTCTCAGTATATACATCTTGTGCAACATTATATTTAACCTCGTATATAATTTTAAACTCTTACGATGTAGAATTTTACTAACATATATATATATATATATATATATATATATATATATATATATATATATATATATATATATAATGACGATGGGGACAGGATATATACACTGAGAGGTGTATTACTCACAGTGTAAATACACTGGTAGTTTACTTTAGTCCCTATTTTAGGTATTAAAGTATTCTTGACTGGTGGTGAACACGTGACACGCTGCCTTAATGTTAGATTAGATTTTGCCACCGAAGTGGCTAGTTTATTGTGCACCCCATATCCATCCTGTGGACGGTAGCGCAAGAGCATATGGATACACAAAAGGCCTAGGCACTAGGCCCCAAAGGGGTTAACAATTGTACATTTGTGTTTATATCTACATTTCAATTATCTGTTACAAGCAAATTTAGGAAATTTGCTTAGTACAATTGTTATCTTATTTCAAATGACCCTCGTGTAGTAGATAATATTTAACCCCCCCATGAGCTCATCAGCCAGTCTTAATAACCCTAGTGTAGTAGATAGGCTTCAACCCCATTAACCGTCCATCACCAAGCCTTAATAACCCTAGTGTAGTAGATAGGATTTAAACTCCATTAATCAACTAACCAGCCTTAATTAATCACAAATGAGATTTAATGACCTTAGTGTAGTAGATTGGTTTTAAACCCCATTAACCCACCAACCAGCCTAATGACCCTAGTATAGTAGATAATATGATAATAATATAATATAATATCTTTATTTACTACAAGTACAAGGTATTCAGACATGAGCATTTCCCGCAAATTAGGTCAGTTTTGTCCCAGGATGCGACCCACACCAGTCGACTAACACCCAGGTAAGTAATTTAAACTGATGGGTGGACAGGGACAGGGACAGCAGGTGTCTTATGGAAACACGTTCCTAATGTTTTCCAGCCGTACCGGAGGAGATTCGAACCCCGGACCTCAGTGTGTGAGCTGAGTGCGCTAGAGATTGAGCTACGGGATACCTATAGCTTTCACCTAGGCTTTCAACCCCCATTAACCAACCATCACCAAGTCTTACATACAAAGACAAAGAGGAAGAAATAGAATATGAGAATGACCATCAATTGTAGAGAAAAGATGAACTTTTAACTGAGACTTGAAAGCATGAACACATTTCTGACTCTTAACACCACAATACTACTGTAGATTATTATTATTATCATCCTCATTGGGAGAACTAAACCAGTAGGGATTATACAGCGCCTGTGGGAAAGCATTCAGAGTATTGGATCAGAGATTCAATTCCCTAGATCAAGAGCCCCTCACCAGCATCAAGGAACCTCCACTGAGGGGACAATACAGTAGAAAATTGTAAATAGTTACCCATAATATGTGATTTATTTGGTTTTTCTTCTTAAACATTTAATAGAAAACGTTTCGTATGTTTAGGCTAACTATAATAAACATTATCAAACGTTGCAAACAATAAGACAAAATGTTTATAATATATATAGATTGTGAGAAATTATGCGGGTAATTTTTACAGGCAATGTCCTGAATTATTTCCCCCCATAATTGTGAGGAAACTTTGGTACATCAAACAGTTTACACATACTGATACTGATGCACCTCAGAGTCAAGTGGGACTTTAAGGTCACCAGGTCACAATAATATCCCTCCTTCGTGCCCACCTTCTCAGGTCATTACGTCTCATACGTCTGGACCTTAAATTATTATTATAACATATAGTGTGAGCTGAGTGCGCTAGCGATCGTGCTAAGTTTCGTAGTTTGTGGCTGCCATTAATACTTCATATTTACATTATATTAAGACTTCACATACACATTACTAATTATAGGAAAATTATAGCAAATTTTCCACATATATAATGGCGGAGGGAAGGGCAATTTACACAGATCTGCCAAACACAATCATCCAAAAAAGTCAACATGACCTAATTATTTCCGCTAGGATCCTAGTGATAGTCAGAATTGAGAGGAACAGCAGAGATAATAGAGAATAAGTAAGTTTTAAGATAATAATAGTTATAACTATAACCATAATTTTTAAAGAGGTGGAGGGGTAAGCCAGTGGAAGGCCTCGGTCAGATGACCAAAAGCTCCAACTGTGGTTCATCATATAACTAAGACCCGCGTCAGGAAACACTTGTTATTTAGACACAGGTACACATAAGTATAATTATCATACATAGTGTAAATTACCTAAGATAACCCCCAAAAAAGTCAAAGTGACTTATTTCGACTGGTGCCCTTGAGATCACTGAGTCACCCCGGTACTAAGACCATCGTCCAAAGCCAAGAGTCACTCCAGTGGAGCCGTATTTCCTTGGGAGTCCTTTTTCCACGTTCCATCCTTACCTATCCATCTTCCTCCCCATCTTAACAAACCTATGGTCAAAAATCGTGAATCCCAATCGGTGTGCCTCAGAACATCGACTCCACAACACCAGACCTACATGAACTCCTGCACCGCAGCATCTGTCAGACCCTACGACGCCCGAGTGGGCGGGCTAGATGGCAGATGAGTATACCTGGAGTTTACCTGGAGAGGGTTTCGGGGGTCAACGCCCCTGCGGCTCGGTCTGTGACCAGGCCTCATGGTGGATCAGGGCCTGATCAACCAGGCTGTTACTGTTGGCCGGACGCAAACCGACGTACGAACCACAGCCCGGCTAATCAGGTACAGACTTTAAGTGCCTGTCCAGCGCCTTCTTGAAGACAGCCAGGGGTCTATTTGTAATTCCCCTTATGTATGCTGGGAGGCAGTTGAACAGTCTTGGGCCCCTAACACTTATTGTGTTGTCTCTTATCGTGCTAGTGGCACCCCTGCTTCTCATTGGGGGGATGTTGCATCGTCTGCCGAGTCTTTTGCTTTCGTAGGGAGTGATTTTCGTGTGCAAGTTTGGTACTAATCCCTCTAGGATTTTCCAGGTGTATATGATAATGTATCTCTCAGAACAGATGGAACAACAACAACAACAACAACAACACAGTACACGTAGACAAAGGTACCAACGTCGTCACCAGACCAACTTAACAACAACAACAACACAGTACACGTAGACAAAGGTACCAACGTCATCACCAGACCAACTTAACAACAACAACAACACAGTACACGTAGACAAAGGTACCAACGTCATCACCAGACCAACTTACCAACAACAACAACACAGTACACGTAGACAAAGGTACCAACGTCGTCACCAGACCAACTTACCACAATCATCACATTAATAGATCTAATTTTAGCTACAGGAAAATTAATCAAAAATTGTCCTCTTTTCCCTCTATACCAGTTGAGAAGAGTAGTGTGTAGTGGCTTCTATCACACCTGCCTCCCTCACATGTCTCCCTCACAGCTGTCTCCCTCACACCTGCCTCCCTCACACCTGCCTCCCTCACACCTGCCTCCCTCACTCCTGTTTCCCTCACACGTGTCTCCCTCACAGCTGTCTCCCTCACATCTGTCTCCCTCACATCTGTCTCCTTCACATCTGTCTCCCTCACAGCTGTCTTCCTCACACCTGTCTCCCTCACACCTGTTTCCCTCACATCTGTCTGCCTCACACCTGTCTCCCTCAACACCTACCTCCTTCACTCCTGTCTCCCTCACAGCTACCTCCCTCACACCTGCCTCCCTCACACCTGCCTCCCTCACATCTGTCTGCCTCACATCTGCCTCCCTCACAGCTGTCTCCCTCACACCTGCCTTCCTCACACCTGCCTCCCTCACACCTGCTTCAATCACACCTGCCTCCCTCATATCTCCCTCCCTCACATCTCCCTTCCTCACACCTGTCTCCCTCACTCGTGTAATCACATAATTATATTCGTGTAGGTCGACCTACATGTTACTGTATATGTATTCGTGTGTACTCACCTAGATGTGCTCACACGGTTCGAATCACAGCCTCTGATCTGCCTCTTAGCACGCATCCACAACCTTTATTGATTGTTTGCCTCCAGGGCACGATTATACCTACTCCTGTAGCTGTGTATGGTACCTTCCTCCACCATCTCTTCGTCTAGTGAGCTCCACACACCGCTCTTGAGTTATGAGGGTCCTGCGTGTGTGTTTTGCTGCTGTTGTGGTTGTGGGCTGCCTTGGGGTTCTGCTGCCTCGTGAGTACTTGTACATGACTGGTACAATATGTCGCTATGTGGTGTCATTAGTATAGTTAATTAGACTTGAATATCGCGTGCAAGTGGGCCATTACTGGGCTAGCCTGAGAGAGATGTATCTCTCAGAGCATATATACTGGTGAGTATACCGAGTGGTATGCATCTCACAGTGTATATACACCGAGAATAATGTATCTTACAGTGTATATACACAGAGAGGTGTGTATCTCAGTGTATATACACCGAGAGGTGTGTACCTCTCGGTATGAGGTACGATAAAGTTCACGAAGCAGGGAGAGAGTGGACCTAGTGACGACCAGCGAAGTGGCGGGGCCAGGAGCTATGAATTGAGCCCTGCAACTACAATTAGGTGAGTACACACAGAACCTCGCACCACACAGACGCTGATTATTCCAACATTGTCCAATATAATGTAACATCTCACGACTCTGTGAAGAGGAACATGAGAAAGGACCTGAAACTCTTCCCAAGAATTAAGATTAGTCCAATTTATCATTAAATTCTTCCCAAATTTTATTAATTATAAATGAATCCAATTTAATTAATAAAATTTGGGAAGAATTTAATGATAAATTGGACTAATCTTAATTCTTGGAAGAGTTTCAGGTCCTTCTTATGTTCCTCTTCACAGAGTCGTAGATGTTACGCTACTGTGAGGTGTAGTCTTTGTTAGTGTGATGTGACTGTGAGGTGTATTCTGCCCTTTATAAGCCTTCTTGTCATGTTTCCTTTTATAGTTCCTTGATAATGTGAGTAGTCACGAAAGCGCTTGGAATTCTTCTATTTTTCATAGTGGTTGTTTTGCATATTTTGATATCACCTGTTTACTGTGATCTTTTTGCATATATATATATATATAATATATATATATATATATATATATATATATATATATATATATATATATATATATATATATATATATATATATATATTTATATTTATATATATATATATATATATATATATATATATATATATATATATATATATATATATATATATATATTCACGATGTTTGCATCATCCACAAACAGTCATAGATTTTTTTCTTCCTTCTGGCAAGTCACTTATATAATTTTTAACATTACTGGATCAAGAATAGATCCTTTTGGTACCCCAATGGAAATACGTCACTCAGTTCAGTTCAGACTCTCAGGTAAGGACCACTAGGGGCAAGTGGGGACAGACGAAGAATAGCCGGTGAGAGGAAGAGCTGAAGAAGAAGAGAAAGAGTCAGGACTAAACCCAACAGTCTAACTACTATATACGTCACTTCGTCTGACTTTAGTGGGTTATCCTAGGTTCTCTACACATATACTGCTATGTATGATAATCTATGTAACTGTATTTGTGTATACCTGAATAAGCTTACTTACTTACTTAAGATATTTTTTCCAGTTATAATTATTCTCATTTTTTTCAGAAATTCTCCCATCCACTGTAATACTTTTTCTTATAACTCCCATTTTGCAGCTTTCTTATCAGTCTTTTATGGGGAACTAAATAAAAAGATTCTTAGTCTTAGATAAATACAATCAGCCCCTCTGTTTATTTCTTCAAAATAAAATTATGTACTAGTTAGTACGTTTGTGTTCTTCGTGTATTTTATCTATTGTTTTCTTAGTTTTATTTCAATATTTTAAGAACAACACTCACTTGTCAGCACAAAATATACACCCTGGAAGGTGTACTTCTCTTTGTATATACACTGAGAGTTTACTGTAATCCATATTTTAGTGATTAAAGTGTTCTTGATCGGTGGTGTACTGGTGACCCTCGTGTAGTAGATAGAATTTAAACTCAATTAACCAACCAAGCAAATGAAAATTCTACTGAATGTGAATACGACACTAACAGGCTGCTTCTCTCTTATATTTTTTTTTAATATCCAGGCTTCTTCTGGAAGTCACATTATCAAACAGTGCCAAAGAGTCAGCAAGAGACGCCCTTAGAGTATGGTCAAAGTGTGCCAGCGAGACAACAAGAGGCAATTTTACACATTTTGGTGAGTACCGTCTAACATTTCTACAGTTTTGACTACTTATTTCCCTATTGTTAGTCACACAGTTGTGTAAAGCATAATGTTGGTCTACCTTGTCTTTCAAGAATACGGCAGCCAGAGCTGCGTCAGGCACCAGGACGTCACCTAGGAGTGATGATACACAGGTGACATTAAGATCTATAGGCGGAGTGACTGTGTCTACACGAGCAGGAAGACAAAGTGGGACGGTGTCAACACCAACAGGAAGGCAAGAATTGACGGTGTCAACACCAGCAGGAAGGCAAGAATTGACGGTGTCAACACCAGCAGGTGAAGGCATTGCTGTTACAGCCGTGGCGAGGAGGTTCTGGGAGAAGTATCCTGGGCGCCTCTGGCGTGGGCTGCAGCTGCCAGTACTGACGGTGTGGCCTCAGGGACGTCTGGGAAACATGATCTCCGAGTACGCTACTTTGTACTCCCTGGGCAGAACTTATGGGACTACAGTCAGAATCCATCCGCACATGAATACTGCCTTGAGACATCTATTCCCTCGTCTATCAATACCTCAAATTCCAGGTGAGTTCCTCGATTGACTTGCATCCTGGACCCAAGTTTGCCGACCATAATGCAGAAACAAGACACTAAATGCAAACACTAGGTTATTTAATTAGAAAAAACTTCAGTCCTGGGAACTTGGTCACTCCAAATGTAACCAAGGTTCCAGGACTGAAACGTTTTAAATTAAATGGCCTAGTGTTTGCATTTTACCTTTTTTTCTGACGACCTGTTGGTCTCAAACCCCCTTTTTACAAGAAAATAGACAAGTTAATGAATACGTTATTAATGAGACAACGTTTATTACTTAATGAAGCTCCGCAATGAGCGAAACGTTGTCCCAATGAGAGCTTGTTGTGCAAAGTGCGCCGCATCTGACTTTCAGTTTCATTATATTATCTGATATTTTAGAAAGTTCTTATTGTAACAGCTTAAACCGTGTCGAGGACCTGGTGCATCTCGCCCACTGTGTCGAGGACCTGGTGCAGCTCGCCCACTGTGTCGAGGACCTGGTGCAGCTCGCCCACTGCGTCGAGGACCTGGTGCAACTCGCCCACTGTGTCGAGGACCTGGTGCAGCTCGCCCACTGTGTCGAGGACCTGGTGCAGCTCGCCCACTGTGTCGAGGACCTGGTGCAGCTCGCCCACTGTGTCGAGGACCTGGTGCAGCTCGCCCACTGTGTCGAGGACCTGGTGCAGCTCGCCCACTGTGTCGAGGACCTGGTGCAGCTCGCCCACTGTGTCGAGGACCTGGTGCAGCTCGCCCACTGTGTCGAGGACCTGGTGCAGCTCCCCCACTGTGTCGAGGACCTGGTGCAGCTCGCCCACTGTGTCGAGGACCTGGTGCAGCTCCCCCACTGTGTCGAGGACCTTGTGCAGCTCCCCCACTGTGTCGAGGACCTGGTGCAGCTCGCCCACTGTGTCGAGGACCTGGTGCAGCTCGCCCACTGTGTCGGGGACCTGGTGCAGCTCGCCCACTGTGTCGAGGACCTGGTGCAGCTCGCCCACTGTGTCGAGGACCTGGTGCAGCTCTCCCACTGTGTCGAAGACCTGGTGTAGCTCTCCCACTGTGTCGAGGACCTGGTGCAGCTCGCCCACTGTGTCGAGGACCTGGTGCAGCTCTCCCACTGTGTCGAAGACCTGGTGCAGCTCTCCCACTGTGTCGAGGACCTGGTGCAGCTCTCCCACTGTGTCGAGGACCTGGTGCAGCTCGCCCACTATGTCGAGGACCTGGTGCAGCTCGCCCACTGTGTCGAGGACCTGGTGCAACTCGCCCACTGTGTCGAGGACCTGGTGCAGCTCGCCCACTGTGTCGAGGACCTGGTGCAGCTCGCCCACTGTGTCGAGGACCTGGTGCAGCTCGCCCACTTTGTCGAGGACCTGGTGCAGCTCTCCCACTGTGTCGAGGACCTGGTGCAGCTCGCCCACTGTGTCGAGGACCTGGTGCAGCTCGCCCACTGTGTCGAGGACCTGGTGCAGCTCGCCCACTGTGTCGAGGACCTGGTGCAGCTCGCCCACTGTGTCGAGGACCTGGTGCAGCTCGCCCACTGTGTCGAGGACCTGGTGCAGCTCGCCCACTTTGTCGAGGACCTGGTGCAGCTCGCCCACTGTGTCGAGGACCTGGTACAGCTCGCCCACTTTGTCGAGGACCTGGTGCAGCTCGCCCACTGTGTCGAGGACCTGGTGCAGCTCGCCCACTGTGTCGCTCGTCTACTACACCTGATTGAGAAATATCGAACGTTTACACTAGAAATTATTTCCCAGTAGTAGTAGTAGAACAAGAGCCTCTTGTATATTCACGTGTTTACTTAATTCACTGATTTTCCTCTACAGGTAACTTCAGTTTGAGTGAGTGGGGGGCTGTGGGTGGACTGAACGTGTTCAGCTACGCTGATGCTGAGGTAGCAGCCGCTGGCCTCATGGGTCCTGATATCTTCATTATATATGGTGACTGTCATCTTGCTCTTCTTCGTCTTTTATATCCACTGAAGCGATGGGAAGAGTCATAGCACAGATAAACACGAAGGATAATGGGATATAATACACTCTACAACATCCTACAGGGGGAAGATTAGCTTGTAGATAATACTCGAACTTTTTTTTTGTGGTTTACAAGACTTTTTTTCTACGTAAATGTCGTGCTCTCGACAATAGTGAAGAAGTACTTTATAGAAAAAGCTTTTATTTGGACCACGTTTCGCTCTGCGCAGAGCGAAAGGTGGTCCCATTAAACCTTTGTTCTACAAACATATGTCTTTTCTTAATCTATTATTACGTGCTGTGCTAAGACTGATTCTATTTCCAGGAACACCACACGAGAGTCAGCTGTTCCACGCGTACCGACGAGATCTCCTGCGTGAGCTGACCTTCTCCCAGACCTTCACCTCGAAGGTAAACACATCCCTGGTAGCCAACACTTACCAGCAGTAAACAAGTACCTGGGTGTTAGTTGACTGTTGTTGAGTCGCAACTACACTACACTACCTCACCTTAAGATGCGACCCACAACAGTCGACTATTTAGGTATCCGTTGACTGTTGTGAGCCACAAATGAACTATTCTACCTAACCGTAAGATGCGACCCACAACGGTCGACTATTTGGGTGTTAGTCGACTGTTGTGAGTCGCAGCTACACCTTAAGATGCGACCCACAACAGTACCTGGGTGTTAGTCGACTGTTGTGGGCTACATCTTAGTGATAGGTAGCATACAGCACATAAGACTGACTTTAATAGTGAGGTAGGATAATAGCTCTTAGCCTGTAAATTAACATGTGTAAAAAGTTTAGAATATGCAGTTTATCCCACAAGAGTCATTAAAAAAACAGACTGAAAATTCTATATGAACTAGACTGTTGTAAATTCTGCTGACTGTTTAAACATCAATGTTCTAAAAGACATTACTATTATTCTCATTGAGTGTTGTGACAGGCCCAGACGTTCCTGGCAGACGTGGTGAGGAACAAGAGCCTCAGTTCGACTCCCACCTTCGTTGGCTTCCACATCAGGAGAGGCGACTACCAGGACTGGATAATGGTAACCATTAACAAGATGTTGTATCCATGATTACACTAATGGCATTTCAATATAGACGAGTAGATGAGTTAAGATTCGTGTGCAAGGGTGTCTCAAACTTACATAGACCCGTATATTATATCCAGGTTAGGTAAAATTCGTCAGGAAACAGGACAAGTGTTTCCTGACGCGGGTCTAATTTTTTTTAGTTTCTCGCAGAATATTTAACATGTATGCTTGCTTGTCACGACACATACAAACACATATAAATATTTGAAAAAAAAAAATGTTAAAAGAGAGCTATGTTAATTGAAATTTTTATTAATATTTAAAATTTTGTTCTTATGTGAGGTACTAGGTGGTCACCTACCTGGCGTTAGGTACTATCAACGAGCCATGGATTACTACCGCCTCAAGTACCGGGATGTCATCTTCGTAGTGGCTTCCAGTGATCGACATCACATCAGACACACGTTCTCTGGGCATGTTGACGTTGTATTGGCACCAGGTACAGATATGTTGATGTTTCTGGTCCCAGGTACAGACATGATGACATTTCTGGTCCAAGGTACAGACATGATGACATTTCTGGTCCAAGGTACAGACATGTTGATGTTTCTGGTCCCAGGTGCAGACATATTGACGTTTCTGGTCCCAGGTACAGACATGCTGACGTTTCTGGTCCCAGGTACAGACATGTTGATGTTTCTGGTCCCAGGTACAGACATGCTAACGTTTCTGGTCCCAGGTACGGACATGTTGATGTTTCTGAATCCAGGAACATCGTGAGTGACATTCTGTATTCAGGAATGGAAATAAGAGTTTACAGAACAAGCATTTATCGGGAGAAGGTTTCTCTCTCTGTAGAGCTTTACCAAGCTTAACAGAGCGAAACGTTGTCCCAATAAAGGGGCTTTCTGCAAAATGGATCATTTCTTCACTGACCTCCAGCATTCCGCGAAACACTAAACCCGTATGGGTCATTCAACGCAGAGTGGTAAAGGATCGACCTTCCATAGACTAATCACAAATTTTAAGGATTTCGCAGAACTACTGAACCAAAGTTACTCTCAGTTCTTTTTAGCCAAACTTTGCTTGCTGATTAAGCTAAGCCTGCAAGATCGCCTTAAAAAGCAGTAAATAACCATGTACGTATTGAAGCTTTAGAGAAACGTAGAAAGTAGGATACCTTAGGAGATCTACAGGTACCTCGTAGCACAGTGGTAGCGTGTACCTCGTAGTACAGTGGTAGCGTGTACCTCGTAGCACAGTGGTAGCGTGTACCTCGTAGTACAGTGGTAGCGTGTACCTCGTAGCACAGTGGTACCGTGTACCTCGTAGTACAGTGGTAACGTGTACCTCGTAGTACAGTGGTAGCGTGTACCTCGTAGCACAGTGGTAGCGTGTACCTCGTAGTACAGTGGTAGCGTGTACCTCGTAGCACAGTGGTACCGTGTACCTCGTAATACAGTGGTAACGTGTACCTCGTAGTACAGTGGTAACGTGTACCTCGTAGTACAGTGGTAACGTGTACCTCGTAGTACAGTGGTAGCGTGTACCTCGTAGCACAGTGGTAGCGTGTACCTCGTAGTACAGTGGTAGCGTGTACCTCGTAGCACAGTGGTACCGTGTACCTCGTAGTACAGTGGTAACGTGTACCTCGTAGTACAGTGGTAACGTGTACCTCGTAGTACAGTGGTAACGTGTACCTCGTAGTACAGTGGTAACGTGTACCTCGTAGTACAGTGGTAACGTGTACCTCGTAGTACAGTGGTAACGTGTACCTCGTAGTACAGTGGTAACGTGTACCTCGTAGTACAGTGGTAACGTGTACCTCGTAGTACAGTGGTAGCGTGTACCTCGTAGCACAGTGGTAGCGTGTACCTCGTAGTACAGTGGTAGCGTGTACCTCGTAGCACAGTGGTACCGTGTACCTCGTAGTACAGTGGTAACGTGTACCTCGTAGTACAGTGGTAACGTGTACCTCGTAGTACAGTGGTAACGTGTACCTCGTAGTACAGTGGTAACGTGTACCTCGTAGTACAGTGGTAACGTGTACCTCGTAGTACAGTGGTAACGTGTACCTCGTAGTACAGTGGTAACGTGTACCTCGTAGTATAGTGGTAACGTGTACCTCGTAGCACAGGGGTAACGTGTACCTCGTAGTGCAGTGGTAACGTGTACCTCGTAGTACAGTGGTAACGTGTACCTCGTAGTACAGTGGTAACGTGTACCTCGTAGTACAGTGGTAACGTGTACCTCGTAGTACAGTGGTAACGTGTACCTCGTAGTACAGTGGTAACGTGTACCTCGTAGTACAGTGGTAACGTGTACCTCGTAGTATAGTGGTAACGTGTACCTCGTAGCACAGGGGTAACGTGTACCTCGTAGTACAGTGGTAACGTGTACCTCGTAGTACAGTGGTAACGTGTACCTCGTAGTACAGTGGTAACGTGTACCTCGTAGTACAGTGGTAACGTGTACCTTGTAGTACAGTGGTAACGTGTACCTCGTAGTACAGTGGTAACGTGTACCTCGTAGCACAGTGGTAACGTGTACCTCGTAGTACAGTGGTAACGTGTACCTCGTAGAACAGTGGTAACGTGTACCTCGTAGCACAGTGGTAACGTGTACCTCGTAGCACAGTGGTAACGTGTACCTCGTAGCACAGTGGTAAAGTATACCTCGTAGCATAGTGGTAACGTGTACCTCGTAGTACAGTGGTAACGTGTACCTCGTAGTACAGTGGCAACGTGTACCTCGTAGCACAGTGGTAACGTGTACCTCGTAGTATAGTGGTAACGTGTACCTAGTAGTATAGTGGTAATGTGTACCTCGTAGTATAGTGGTAACGTGTACCTCGTAGTATAGTGGTAATGTATCTTCTAGAGCAGTGACAGGGAGTTCCGTTCACAACCCAAAGCATCAGGGGTCGAACCCTGGGCAAGGCGGGACATATGGGACAGTCTCTCCCTAGCTGTATCTGTCACTTGGCAGTAAGTAGGTACCCCAGGAGTTAAAACTACTACTATTACTACTTCTACTAGTTCTACTAATAATAATAATACTAATAATAACAAAAATAATAATAGTAATAGTAGTAGCAGTAATAATAATAATAATAATAATAATAATAATAATAATAATAATAATAATAATAATAATAATAATAATAATAATAATAATAATAATAACAATAATAATAATACGTCCTCCTGCAGGTAGATCAGCCGAGGAGGACCTGGTCATCCTGGCCTCCTGTAACCACAGCATCATCACCGTGGGCTCCTTCGGCTTCTGGTCAGGGTACCTGGGTCTTGGTGAGGTACTCTACCCCAACCTGAGCTTCACCGGGCGGTACAAGATGTCACGGGAGTGGTACACACTCTCCAATCTGGACTTCTTCACGCCCATCAGAGAAGATTAGAGACTGATTCACATTTTCCAATCTTGAGAGGGTTTTTTTCCCCATAAAGGTCACCGTGTATCGCCTGGGGAAGGATAGGTTAGGTTTGATGTGAGGATGGGGATGGATTGTTCCAGACTCTAGCATCAAGAGCCCTTGACAATCATCAAGAGCATTTTACAATCACCAAGAAAATTTCACAATCCTCAAAAGTCCTTCACTATCCTCAAGCGTCCTTTACAATCCTCAAGAGTCCTTTACAATCCTCAAGAGTCCTTCACAGTCCTCAAGAGTCCTTCACAATCAAGAGCCCTTCACAATTAAGAGTCCTTCACAATCAACAAATCTGTGCATCAGGCAATATCTTATTTTTTTTTTATGAATAAACTTTGAACAATCGAGAAAATAAACTCAGCTGCATTGTGTTGCTGATCTAGTGTGTTGTGTTGATGTTCTAGTGTGTTGTGTTGATGTTCTAGTGTGTTGTGTTGATGTTCTAGTGTGTTGTTTTGCTGATCTAGTGTGTTGTGTTGCTGATCTAGTGTGTTGTGTTGCTGATCTAGTGTGTTGTGTTGCTGATCTAGTGTGTTGTGTTGCTGATCTAGTGTGTTGTGTTGCTGATCTAGTGTGTTGTGTTGCTGATCTAGTGTGTTGTGTTGCTGATCTAGTGTGTTGTGTTGCTGATCTAGTGTGTTGTGTTCCTGATCTAGTGTGTTGTTTTGCTGATCTAGTGTGTTGTGTTGCTGATCTAGTGTGTTGTGTTGCTGATCTAGTGTGTTGCTGATCTAGTGTGTTGTGTTGCTGATCTAGTGTGCAGCATAATCTAAATGAGGCCTAACCAAGGATATATAGAGTTGAAGAACAACCTGAGGACTTCTGTTATTTATACTTCTTGATATGAAGCCAAGGATTCTGTTAGCTTTATTGCGAACACTTATGCACTGTTGTCTAGGCTTCAGATTACTACTAACCAGAACTGTGTTGCTGATCTAGTGTGTTTTGTTGCTGATCTAGTGTGTTGTGTTGCTGATCTAGTGTGTCAGGCTATTATCCTAGCATTGCTCAGGTGTTGTAAACTTGGGGTCAGTAAAATGACTTTAAAAATCCACTTCTGTAATTGATTGTCTCCGGAAAAAATAGGTCAAATATGTAAAAATATATATAATATACTGAACTATATTTTTTATCTATGCATTATACATACGTATATATATATATATATATATATATATATATATATATATATATATATATATATATATATATATATATATATATATATATATATATATATAAAATATATATATATAAACAAGCGCGCTAAACCTGTATGGGTCATAGAGCATCAAACTGTGTAATGTGTGATGGTGATAATTAATAATTATAATCTGGGAGATTATAATTATCATCATGGTAATCGGATTTGATCCGAGGAAGGGGAGTGCTGTTCAAATTCGTAGCATCAAGGGGCACCTCTCTCTTTCTCTCTCTCTCTCTCTCTCTCTCTCTCTCTTTATATCTATCTATCTTTCTCTCTCTCTCTCTCTGAGTGAAAGGTAGAGACACTCACGCTATGCGAGTGCCATGGGGAGCGTTATCAAGTCATGACTTTATAAAGCTCTACAAGGAGCGAAACGTTGTTTTGGTTCTTCAGACTTTTCGGTAATACTCTGTTTCGCCGTTATCTCCATCTTGGGTTGTCTCAGAATCCACGTGTCACTATAACAAAGACAGTTATCTGAGAGTTAATATTAGGTCATTTTCTTGTTCGATACAGCTGTCATACTGACAGGCGCAAGAGACAGCCATATCGGAGGCAAAGGTCACATTGCACTCTCCGTTATACCAGGGTCGCAGTACTCCAGGTCCTCGGCACCTTTGCTTTTTGCTGGACAATTGGAGTAAGCGTCTCGCACCTCGTCTTCGGCTAGTGGAGCCATCTTGAGGATTGTTCGCTGGGACCCCTGTGGTATGAGAGTAGGCTGGGACCCCTCTGGTATGGGAGTAGGATGAGACCCCTCAGGTATGGGAGTAGGCTGGAACCCCTCAGGTATGGGAGTAGGCTGGAACCCCTCAGGTATGGGAGTAGGCTGGGATCCATTATGGACGGGATAATCCTGGGACCCACTAAGGAATGGAGTGTGCTGGGACCCACCAACTGGGGGATCAGCCATTGGTTGAATATCTCCATCGCCGTTACGAGTTTGGTTGAACACTCTTGGTGGCTTCGGTGGTGGCGTTAATTCCGAAGCTTTTTTGACCCTCTGAACATTAGAAATAACAGAACTCGTATCCTCCTCAGGCGCCATATTTCCCGAGGCCGCCTTGGGCTCTTCACGAGCAGTCATGGAATGTCGACTCTCTGACACCTCTTTGTTATTGTCACTAAATCGCACAAGTTTTCTATCACTACGCGCCTTTGGATGTTTTTTCGTAAAGTTACTGTTTTTATACACCTTTGGAGAGCTTTGCACTCCTTGGGCACTACCAGTTATTTGTGAAGTGGAGTGTATGTACGAGGTGTCTTTGGTGAGGGGAGGGAGTGGAGGATCAACCTTAGGATGTAAGGTATCCCGTGACGCAGGGCTGTGAAGCAGGGAATTCCCTGAAGCAGAGCTGCATGACAAGGCTTTCCTTGACGCAGGAACGCTCGAGGTCCGGGTGGGTACTACTGACTCAGCTGTGGGCAGAGTAATACACGAGGACCTGTCAGACTGCTTGGGTGACCCTGCTGTTGTTACTGCTACTGGTGCTGCTGTTGCTGGTACTGGTGCTGTTCCTGCTGCTGCTGCTGCTGCTGCTGCTCTACCTTCTGCGGAGTTGCTGTAGGACCCACTCCTGGGGTTACTCTCCTACGGGAAAATACAGTAAGCTTTATCCTATTGCATACTGCAACTCACATAACATGTAAACTACACTTTGTATACGGCAGAAAGAAATGAAACTTTATTTTGTTGAAACGTTTTGAACGAATTTCCAAATTCTTAAATACAAAATCTTAATAAACAATATCTTCTTCAAGAAAATTCCTCACTACATGACCAAAAAAAAACACTTTTCACCTTTTTTTTTCACCTGTCTCTTCCTATATCCTTACAATCTTTGTTTTTCCTCCATCCTGCCCCAATTCTGTGCCCATTATTACCAGCCCGAAAGCCCTCAAAAAAAAAAAGAAGAGATCACAAATCTCCCACACTTAGAATATTTGCATCTAATTTATTCCATTGTGTTTTGCCTGATGGTGAAGAGCATATTCTTCTTCTTCTTCTTCTTCTTCTTATTCTCCTCCTCCTCTCTTCTTACACTTATGAAGAGTCATTTTACTTTATATTTCTCGGTCATGGCTCACTTCTACCTTTATTTTTTTTAGTTATGTACGATATTCCCGATGAATAACTTGATATTATGACCGTAAGAAATATGATTTACAATAAACAGCATGGCAGTAATAGCCTGGTTGATCAGGCCCTGATCCACCGGGAGGCCTGGTCATGGACCGGGCCGCGGAGGCGTTGACTCCTGGAACTCCCTCCAGGGATACTCCAGGTATGGTCTTATATACTGTATTACCCAGGCAGTGAGTCAGGGGCGGACCTACATTTTTGGGTCCCTGAAGCTTGAACTGTTATGGGGTCACCTTGGCAACCATGGGGTCACCATGGCAACCATGGGGTCACCATGGCAACCAGCAACAGCTAGGCCTATATGATACTTTAATAACCTTTTAATTTTTATTCTAACTATTATTTTTATTGAATTACACTATATTAATAATACATTACCTTTAAAAAAAACTTCTCATACAGTAGACCCCAAAAATTTAACCAATGTGAACTAAAGTGGCTTCCTGGGGCCCCTCCTGGATTAGGGGCCCTAAAGCTTAAGCTTCATGAGTTTCATAGTAGATCCGCCCATGGGTATACTCCCGTCATACACTCTCTTATACACCCATTATATATACACTCATTATTTATATATATATATATATATATATATATATATATATATATATATATATATATATATATATATATATATATAGGTGTGTGTGTGTGTGTGTGTGTGTGTGTGTGTGTGTGTGTGTGTGTGTGTGTACACCTATTATATACGTATATAATTACAGTCATCACCAGGACGTCAACATTGAAGACTCACTCGTAGTGGTGATTGCGCTTGACCACATTTTGAAGTGTTTACAACTATCCCATTTACTTGTACGTGTGGGATAGTTTGCTGATGAGGCAGAGCCTTGACTTGTACGTGTGTGGTGTCTGCTTGTACGTGCACTAGAGGTTCATGCTGTCCGTGTGCGTCGTCCAGCACGTCCACACCGCGTTGTCTGCGCTGTGAGGAGGACACGAGGTCAGGGTCTTGGCACTCCCACGCCTCACCGGCAGGTGCCAGCACCAAGGTGTGGGAGGTCTGACCGCCCCTCCTGTGAGGGTGGGCGTGCACAGCAACCACCACACTCACCACCAGCAGCACCACCACCACCACAGCTACTCCCACCACTGCTCCCAGCATAGCAACACCACCAGCATTCTCAGACTCTGCAAGAAATAAAAATTCATCGCAGTTTACCCTGAAATATATATTTCACATTCTCCTTTAGCTCGTGTTTCTCTTTATTCCCTTCTTCATTTTGAACATTTTGGAACATGCTATCAATGTTCTATGTCTAACAAGAACCCCAATGGAAATAAGTCACTGACCTTTTTTTAGGGGTTATTTAGGTAATTGACACATATGTTAAATTATGTATGATAATTGTACCTATGTATACCTGTACCTATGTATACCTGTACCTAAAAAGCTTTCTTGCTACATAATCTTTTCAGGATGATGAAATATCCTCATGTACAATGACGAGGGATACTCGTTGCTTAATTGGTAGAGGCTTTAGCTCACAATCTGAGGGACCGGAGTTCAACCTCGGACGAGTGGGAACGTTGAGTATGTTTCCTAACACCTGCTGATCCCCTGTTCACTTGGCAGTAAGTAGGTACCGGGGTGCTAGCCGACTGTTGTGGGTCGCATTCTGGGGGAAGAGGACTCAAGAACTTAAATGGAAATAAGCCAGTCTGATGACAGTGGCTTTATTGGGTTACCCTGGGTTACTAACTCTCCGGATTAATAATCCATACAAAATCTTCTTTTACACCTAATGGAACATTTAAGTTCCTTACTTCTTAAACATATATTTTAACTAATGAATTAGACACGTAAAACATCTGAGCATCTTTAACTATAGACATCAGGCCAGCCAGTGACTCTTTTTTTATTATTTTTTTTTATTAACACATCGGCCGATTCCCACCAAGGCAGGGTGGCCCGAAAAAGAAAAACTTTCATCATCATTCACTCCTCCTTCATTTCCACGAAGGGGCTTTACACTCAGTTTAAACTGCAAATTTTAACCCCCTTCAGGCCAGACTGAAGGAGTGATGATGTGAGTTTTCTTTTAGCACCCTGCCTTGGTGGAATCCCTTGAATGATTAATAAAAAAAAATAAAAAAAATACAAATACAAATACAAAATTACTGTATAAAACATATAATAATCTGAAGGTCTACAGGATGCATAGGATTTCGGGCAAAAATCAATACAATACATAAAAGAAGGTCAGTGGAAAAATAAGCAATCAATCCCTCAACCTTGGTATTGTATGCCAGTCATGTATTGACAAAATCAAATGTAATACCTGGTATATACTTCCTCAACTAAGTGGCCACAGTGCCTCCCCCGCTACTCCCGTGCCTTCACACTGTCTCCCCCGCTACTCCCGTGCCTTCACACTGCCTCTCCCCCGCTACTCCCGTGCCTTCACACTGTCTCCCCCGCTACTCCCGTGCCTTCACACTGCCTCTCCCCCGCTACTCCTGTGCCTTCACACTGTCTCCCCCGCTACTCCCGTGCCCTCACACTGTCTCCCCCGCTACTCCCGTGCCCTCACACTGTCTCCCCCGCTACTCCCGTGCCCTCACACTGTCTCCCCGCTACTCCCGTGCCTTCACACTGCCTCTCCCCCGCTACTCCGGTGCCCTCACACTGTCTCCCCCGCTACTCCCGTGCCTTCACACTGCCTCTCCCCGCTACTCCGTGCCCTCACACTGTCTCCCCGCTACTCCCGTGCCTTCACACCGTCTCCCCGCTACTCCCGTGCCTTCACACTGCCTCTTCCCGCTACTCCCGTGCCTTCACACTGTCTCCCCGCTACTCCGTGCCTTCACACTGTCTCCCCGCTACTCCCGTGCCCTCACACTGTCTCCCCACTACTCCCGTGCCCTCACACTGTCTCCCCCGCTACTCCCGTGCCCTCACACTGTCTCCCCCGCTACTCCCGTGCCTTCACACTGTCTCCCCCGCTACTCCCGTGCCTTCACACTGTCTCCCCCGCTACTCCCGTGCCTTCACACTGTCTCCCCCGCTACTCCCGTGCCTTAACACTGTCTCTCCCGCTACTCCCGTGCCCTCACACTGCCTCAGCCACTCGCTTACCCGACCTCTCACCTATATAAATTAATGTTCCTATCTTCATTCGCCTGCTAGAACAACATGTGTAACAACATCTGTGTAACAACAGCTGTGTAACAACATCTGTGTAACAACATCTGCAGCTACCACAAATCAATATGTTTACCATCTTTCCCTCCTCGACATATTAACCTAAACATTTCATGGAAACAAGGGGCTACGATTAATTATTATGTTTATATGTTTACGAGCTTTCCCCTAAATATAATATTAACCTAAACATCAGAGGGCGGCTGTTCTTAATGTTCTGAGGCGCCGTAAGAACTGCACTTTCTACGTGACCGTCTTGCTGAGCGAGTTTTGCCCCAATTCCTTCTCTCCATTTTCTCTAACACTGGGCCACAGAGCGCCTGGGGGGTGCCAGGTTGTCAGCTATGATCCAAGAACCGCTACTTGTGATAGCTGTCCATTGTGTAGGAAGAAGCTTATTGACAGGTGCACAGCAGGTGTTGACAGGTGCACAGCAGGTGTTGACAGGTGCACAGCAGGTGTTGACAGGTGCACAGCAGGTGTTGACAGGTGCACAGCAGGTGTTGACAGGTGCACAGCAGGTGTTGACAGGTGCACAGCAGGTGTTGACAGGTGCACAACAGGTGTTGACAGGTGCACAACAGGTGTTGACAGGTGCACAACAGGTGTTGACAGGTGCACAACAGGTGTTGACAGGTGCACAACAGGTGTTGACAGGTGCACAACAGGTGTTGACAGGTGCACAACAGGTGTTGACAGTTGCACAAGAGGTGTTGACATGTGCACAACAGGTGTTGACAGGTGCACAACAGGTGTTGACAGGTGCACAACAGGTGTTGACAGGTGCACAACAGGTGTTGACAGGTGCACAACAGGTGTTGACAGGGGCACTACGGGTACGTTAACAGGTGCACAACGTGTGTGTGGTAAGATTTTATTTGGATTATTAACCCAGAGGATCAACAAGCCAGACTAAGCCAAAAAAGCCAGCGTGGCTTATTTCCACTGGAGTCCTCTGGTCCTGTTCCCCCCATGATGCTACTGAACAGCCAGTTAAAACCCAGGTGCATATTTTCTTCCATGTAAACACTGACAGCAAAGCAATTATCCAACCTCTCCACTCGTCCTAGAATCGAACCCAGGTCCCTAGGTTGTGACCGGAAGACTATACCATTAGATCTCTATTGCTCTAACCAAGTACACGTTGTATTTGTTACAAACAAAATCAAGCCTGGCTTGAATATCTCAGGAATAATATATTATTTCCCATCAATATTCATTATTCACTCTCTTAGACAATATATGATTATGGTGAATAAATTTGTACTGGGGTGAGATGAGGTTCAGTACCTGGAGCAGCGCGGTGTTGTGCGCTGGCAGTATGCGCCTCCAGACGCAGTGCGTCGCTCCTGCCGCGGGCGTTGAGGGCGGTGACCCTCAGAGTGATGCCGGAGCCAGACTCCAGACCCTCCACGACCCACTCTGGATACTCACTGCAAGTCACAATGTGACCATTATTGACCACTCACTGTAAACACCACAGTGACATGTACCACCCACTCTAAACTAACATTCATGAGGTCAGAAACACAAGTACTGTAGGTTCCGGTCTGACAGTGAAGCCATCTTCAGAAGGTCGAAACGCACAGTTCAAATAGCATCGAAACGTCTAAATTGTTGACAGTCATTAACCACCTTGCTAATTCATCATCAATGTTAATTGCTGCTTTAATGACACAACGAGTGTTCACTTGACACCTCATTGATTACTATCTCGTCAAGAACAGAAAAGTCAAAGTTGCTGGAACAATTATTGCGATGTTTCGTCTTCTCTGCCTTTTTTCTCTGGTTCAATTGTGACTTGACAATATGAATATTAAAACGGTATAAAATACCGATAGGTTGTTATTACCTAACAACCTGTCAGTATTATATACCGTTTTAATATTCACTGACAGACACTACAACGTTACCTAACGACTTGACAGTAGTCTAGAACAGAGCGAAACGTCGCCATTAATTAGTACATTACTCTTTTTATGTTAAGATTATAAACTCATAAACACAAAATCTCTCGTAGTAAGAGAATTTACAACGTAATTGAGGAATGTTGTAACCGATAACTGGGGGGAAAGTGCGCTACAGTGGAAGACCTTTATTAATACAACGTTTCACCCACACGAGGGTTTATCAAGTATCTTAATAAAGCTTCGAGTAGGTGAAACGTCGTTCCAGTAAAGATCTTTTGCTGTATGTGTTGTTTTAAACAAAATCAAAGAAATGTTTATGTAGCGGCGGTCGACCTGGTAATGTTAGCCACGAGTGTTCCCTCCTGCCAAGCCTCCAGCAGGAACTCCTGGGGAAGGCCACCATTGTAGCCCTCGTAGCAGATGACGGTGAGTGACGAGGTGTGGGCGTCGTCGGCGGCGGCGTCAGTAGGGGTGGCTGAGCAGTTGGTGGGCGTGTCTGGAGGGCCAGCTGGCACGAGGGTCACCACACACGACTCCAGCTGGCGACCAATAACATTGGAGGCGCGACACAACACCTGGTGGTGGGTTACAAGAGGATGCAGTAGGTGGTAATTCCACTGGAAATTTTGAAAAATAAAATGGCATGGAAAAAATATTGAATATGGTACATCAAGATATTAATGGGGTTGAAAGCCTATCTACTACACGAGGATCATTAAGGCTCCACGTTACCAGTTCACCACCAGGCAACAATACTTTAATATCTAAAATAGGGGTGAAAGCAAGCTCTCAGCGTATATACCCTGAGAGATATACACCTCAATGTGAATATACCCTTGGGAATGGCTCAGCTTCAGTAGCTACAAACAGAACATAAATTAGGAACATTGAAGCAGGCCTATTGGCCCATACTAAGCATTCCCATCTTAAGCCCACTAACAAAAATATTTTCCAATGTTACTCAAGGAAATAGGTAAGACCCACACCTTGCCATAGTCCCCCGGGGTGAGAGGCGTCACCACAACACTGGAGGCCAGACCGTCGCATCGCATATCCTCGTCAGCTAAGGGACGCTCACTGCCGTCCTCCACAAGCCTAGCCCACTCCCACGTCAGAGTGTGGGCAGGGAGTGCCTCCACCCTGCAGGTGACCACTGTGGGCGTGCCCTTGGTGGCACCCTGCACACGGTGCATCACGCCCCCAGCACACACTGGCGCATCTGACGAGATAAACTGACTTTTACTTCTCATCAATGAAAAAAATACTTTCTACATTTACTGAAAAAAATGGCCAGGGAAATGGGAAATAACTAACTTTGACTCAATGAGAAAGATGCCTTTAAATTTCTCACAGTTCTTTGATAATGTGAGAAATCACGAAAGCGCCTGGAAGTTCACTATTTTTTCACAGTGATTGTTCTGCATATAAATATAAGTGGACCCCCGGATTTCGTCAATAATTCGTTCCAGAATGCTGTTCGAGTGCCGTTACCCAACGAATTTGTTCCCATAAGGAATAATGTAAATTAGATTAGTCCTTTTAGACCCCCAAAAATACACTTAAAAAAACACTTACAAAAATACACTTACATAATTGTTCGAGTTGGGAGCTGTACGAAATCCGGGGGTCCACTGTATATTAATAATGCCTTGAACTACTAGGCCTACACCAGCATCAAGGCCATTCCATGCTCCTAAAACAACATGGTATGTAAACAATTTTGAACACTCAGTCTCGATACAATCTACTTTGAAGATTTGATTATAAACTTGAATAGATAAATACATTTTCGATAACTGTTGTATATCTGGATAAGCTTATATAGAGACCTTCCAGGGATTTTATTGTCAATTGTATACAAGATGATTAAAAAAAAGTCTCTCAACTAATATTAAAAATATAAAAGTCGAAGATTTTTTTCTCGTATTAGTTTGCTAGCTAGGAGCTATGTGCTAGCATAGCACATAGTTTGCTAGCTAGGAGCTATGTGCTAGCATAGCACATAGTTTGTTAGCTAGGAGATATATACTAGCATAGCACATATTAGTTTAATACAAATTCCATTCGCTTTCGTGATCCTCAATCACCGTCTGAAAAAACAGTGATCCCCAGTCACAGTAACAAGGAACAGTGATCCCCAGTCACAGTAACAAGGAACAGTGATCTTCAGTCACAGTATTAAGTAACATTGATGTTCAGTCACATTATTAAGGAACAGTGATCTTCAATCACATTATCAAGGAACAGTGATCCCCCAGTCACATTCATTGAGACTAAGGATCACGATAGCAACTGTTATCACCGTTCACTGGCGTTATATTGCAAGTCAAGATAACACTTGTGTCTTGTGATATTCTCGCCTGAAATGCTCTGCATCACTATGGGCTTTTCAACATGCCCTAAACTCTAAACTGTCACCTATCTCTGCATAAACAATGGGCCATGTTGAAATAAAGTTGTATAATTGTATAACACGTTAAATTGTATAACACGTTAAATTGTATAACACGTTAAATTATATAACACGTTAAATTGTATAACACGTTAAATTGTATAACACGTTAAATTGTATAACACTTTAAATTGTATAACACGTTGAATTGTATAAAACGTTAAATTGTATAACACGTTAAATTGTATAACACGTTAAATTGTATAAATTACATTGAAAGGGACAAAAACGAACAATACAGTGACTGAATGCACAGATAACCCGCACATAGGAGGGAGAAGCTTGTCTTTGACTTTATTCCTAGGACTGATCCTTGTGGAACCCCATTCGTCACATGCACCGATTCCGTCACCTCGTCACGGACCACCAGTCGTTGTTAAATTGCGTTGGAGCGTCTGTTGACGCAGCGCAGGAGCAAGGACACTCACGGCGGACCTGCAGGTGAACGACGTTGCTGGTGTTGCGCCCTTGTATGTTGACAGCAGCGCAGGTGTAGGAGCCGGAGTGACGGCGCCTGATCTTCCTGAGGGCGAGGCTGAGGCCACTCACTATTACGCCTCCGCCCACTCTGTGTACCACCTCCACACCCTGTAGGGGTACATTATTTTGTTACTATTATTTAGGAAAATTGGCTACATTTGCAGTGTGATGTTACACTCTTCTATGTGATAGTTACATAGAAGGAAAGTTAGCTGTGTTTTGTCCTGTCGTATTTTATCACGCGGGATTTCTCTTGTACGAGGTGTTGAAATGTGTCAGCCTCAGCCTGGAGACTTCAGTAGTGTCAGGCTGAGCTGGGAGACTTCAGTAGTGTCATGCTGAGCTGGGAGACTTCAGTAGTGTCAGGCTGAGCTGGGAGACTTCAGTAGTGTCAGGCTGAGCTGGGAGACTTCAGTAGTGTCATGCTGAGCTGGGAGACTTCAGTAGTGTCATGCTGAGCTGGGAGACTTCAGTAGTGTCATGCTGAGCTGGGAGACTTCAGTAGTGTCAGGCTGAGCTGGGAGACTTCAGTAGTGTCATGCTGAGCTGGGAGACTTCAGTAGTGTCAGGCTGAGCTGGGAGACTTCAGTAGTGTCATGCTGAGCTGGGAAACTTCAGTAGTGTCATGCTGAGCTGGGAGACATCAGTAGTGTCATGCTGAGCTGGGAGACTTCAGTAGTGTCAGGCTGAGCTGGGAGACTTCAGTAGTGTCATGCTGAGCTGGGAGACTTCAGTAGTGTCATGCTGAGCTGGGAGACTTCAGTAGTGTCATGCTGAGCTGGGAGACTTCAGTAGTGTCATGCTGAGCTGGGAGACTTCAGTAGTGTCATGCTGAGCTGGGAGACTTCAGTAGTGTCAGGCTGAGCTGGGAGACTTCAGTAGTGTCAGGCTGATCTGGGAGACTTCAGTAGTGTCATGCTGAGCTGGGAGACTTCAGTAGTGTCATGCTGAGCTGGGAGACTTCAGTAGTGTCAGGCTGAGCTGGGAGACTTCAGTAGTGTCAGGCTGATCTGGGAGACTTCAACAGGTTAATGAGAATGTCGTCAAGTATTCCATTAAAGATCCATCAGCTAAGGACGGCCATCAAGGTTTTCGTTACAGTATAACATGAGTTACTATCACTAGGGAATTACCATATCTTAATATAAACACAGGCTGGATAATATGTGAACAAGTGAAATATGCTATTAAATCGCAGCATCAAGCGACTACAAGCTGTTTCAGAGATCACAACAGAGAAATGTAGTCTGAGCTCTTTCGTGTGATTAGTCATTCGTCTTCAGAAGCAGATTTACAAAAAAATAGCAATATTTTCACGTTTTTTTGAGGTTTCTAAGAATTTTCATGAAATTCCGTGATAGGAGTAGACATAACCACCAGGCAGAGAAGGAGGGAGTGGCAGCCAAGGAAAATTGAGAGGAAAAAGGGAGGTAACAGACCTTAAAATTGATATTGAGGCTACTTGTGTCCAGAGAGCTGAGACAGGGTCCTGGCGACCCTACCTGTACCTTTACTGTAGCTGAGGAGAGGACATCATACCATATATCTCTCAGTCTCTCTGCCCACACCCCACCATGAAAATCACAGTTCTGCATTGAACTGTACAGAAGTTCCAGAGAAAATGGAGAGGTGGATTGTGAATCCCCTGATACTACTACTGCTACTACGCGATCACTATTACTACTAATGCTATCACCACTATAACTACTACAACAACTACTGTTACCATCACCGTGACTACTACTACCACCGCTGCTACTGCGCCCGGGGACGTACATTGTGATACCAGTCAACGTGATGGATGGCGGGGTTGGAACGAACAGAGCACTCCAAGATGACGTCTTGACCCTCCTTGATGACACTCGCGTCCAGATGACGACTCAGCGAAAGACTCACCACTGGCGTGTCTGCAACAATACATGAGACAGTGACAAGTCCCATTAGGTGAAGCCTCCAGTGAGTGAAACCTTATAAATATGAAGCCTCTAGTGAGTGAAACCTTGTAAATATGAAGCCTCCAGTGAGTGAAACCTTATAAATATGAAGCCTACAGTGAGTGAAACATTGTATATATGAAACCTCCAATGGGGGATGAAACCTTGTGCATATATATGAAACCTCCAGTAGGGGAGGCCGAAAGCTTACATACACACGAACGAAACCCCCAACCCTCAGTGGGCGAAACGTCGCGGTACTCACAGAAGACGTCGAGCTTGACGGAGTGGGCGAGAGGGGCGTGCGGCAGGAGAGGGTTGGCGGCGGTACAGACCAGCGTCGCTCCATCCAAGTCCCGCGTCACCGCCAGCGTCAGCGTCGCGCTGGAAACGTTCCCTCCGCCCTCCAGCTGACGTAACCCACTCGGTATGTTTAGACTCACGAAAATGAGGGAGGAGGGGGAGAGGGGGGTGTTCTTGATCCAAGGGGAATTTGAGCTATCCTCCACTTCCAAGGATCAAACCTTTTCATAACTTTTACACAGATTTATAATATCTACCAGAATAGGGCTTCCCTATGTAATAATAATAATAATAATAATAATAATAATAATAATAATAATAATAATAATAATAATAATAATAATAATAATAATAATAGCAGGCAAACACTACACCAAGTCACAGTGAGTTTGTTCAGACTCACGGAGGCCTCGGGTTCAATCCCCGCAAGGAGATTCGAGCCTGCAGTGTTTCACACACACACACACCGCACTACAAGAACGATACTCACAGCGTAGAATACCTGCTTCAGGCGAGTGTGTGCCCTCCACCAGGTGAGCTCTGCAGGGGGGTGGGAACCCACGGCCCGGCACACCAGCTTCAGTGTCTTACCGGCGGACACGGGACCTCCGGAGCCAAGAATTTTAACCTCCAGCGGAGGCACTGTTGGCAGAAACTAATGTCACTCACGAGGACATATGTACACAGTAATCTAGCTCTTATAAAACTCCCTTCCATAGTGTTTTTCTTACGACTAACAACGTACATCCAGGGAAAGGCCTTCTTAGTGGGCCCTAATTAATTTTCAGTCTCATTTAGAAAAAAATCTGTATATAGACGAGTTGTATGAGAGATTTGACTGTATATACATTATCTCTCATCGATATTACGTATCATCAACTGAAAAGGGTATGTAATTAGACCGAAAACTTTCACGTTATTTCAGTACAGAGAAATGTATAGCCCATACGATCAGTGTTGTGATATATTCAGTTTTGCATATGTCAGTTTGTTGAGCACAGTAGTTGTTTATCACCATGATGGTCAGAAACAATAATATGCAATTAGAGAAACATTATGATGACGTTTCGATCAATTCTGGACTATTGCCAAGTCATAATTGTTGTGACTTGACAATGGTTCAGGAGGGAGCGAAACGTCGTCTTGAGGTTTTTCTCCAATGTGAGGGTTGTTTCAAGAATTGTTCCAGCCACGGTATTGTGACCTTTTTTTATTCAGTAAGGGACAGTGAGCCAAAGAAGAGTACACATTAACCATCATTTATTCAGTTGTCTTCCTGGAGATGGGGAGATATCACAGTTCAAATGATCCTCAGATCTGCAGCATCTTCCCCCCTCGTTTATCCTTCAGAGTACAGGCACTGTACTTCCCACCTCCAGGACTGTAACATCATCATCCCTCCTTCAGAGTACAGGTACTGTACTTCCCACCTCCAGGACTGTAACATCATCATCCCTCCTTCAGAGTACAGGTACTGTACTTCCCTCCACCAGGACTAACCTGACGAACTTACATCCCCAAATACCTTCTTGAAGGTTATCTAACTTACATATCTTGTGGTATTTATGTTTTCAGGGGTTGGACTGGTAAGCCAGGCTTTGATCATCTGGCCAGAAGCTCCACTGAGCTAAGCCAGGCTTTGATCATCTGGCCAGAAGCTCCACTGAGTGAGTCATCATGTGACTTAGGACCCACCTCAGTAGAAATATTTCTCACGATTCCAGACGAACAAAATACCACCATTACCTCCGTCAAAACAGAGAGGGTCAGTGGAGGAGGCTTACTAGCCCATAGCCAGGGAACGTCGCAGGAACAGTAGTAATGGAATAGTGAATGAACGTGAATTTCAGAATTGGACTAGATCGTTCATGTCGCGGTCATGTACTATTCTGCACTGTTCAGTGTAGAAAAGTACAAATCTATACATCTATACACGTTTCGTTCTAATCATGGCTTTAGCAAGATTTGCATAGAGTGAAACGTTGCCCCAGTAAAAGCATGTGTGTCTTTCCTTCACTATTATCTTTATTTCACTTCACTATTCTTGACTATTGTCCCCTGGATCCATTAGTGGGAGATGGTGAAGCTGAAGTGATGCTAGAACACTACACTGAACACTACACTGAACACGAGAACACTACACTGAACACTAGAACACTACACTGAACACTAGAACACTACACTGAACACTAGAACACTACACTGAACACTAGAACACTACACTAGAACACTACACTGAACACTAGAACACTACACTGAACACTAGAACACTACACTGAACACTACAACACTACACTGAACACTAGAACACTACACTGAACACTAGAACACTACACTGAACACTAGAACACAACACTGAACACTAGAACACTACACTGAACACTAGAACACTACACTGAACACTAGAACACTACACTAGAACACTACACTGAACACTAGAACACTACACTGAACACTAGAACACTACACTAGAACACTACACTGAACACTAGAACACTACACTGAACACTATAACACTACACTAGAACACTACACTGAACACTAGAACACTACACTGAACACTAGAACACTACACTAGAACACTACACTGAACACTAGAACACTACACTAGAACACTACACTGAACACTAGAACACTACACTAGAACACTACACTGAACACTAGAACACTACACTAGAACACTACACTGAACACTAGAACACTACACTGAGCTAAGTTATGTTGACACTGGTATAAAATACCAACAAGTTGATGATTAAGACACATGTGCAACAGTTAGGTATCTTAAATGCTGAAAAGTTTCGCCCACACAGTAGACTTCTTCAGTCAGATACGAAGGTAACAAGTGTAGTAGTGAAATGAAGATGATGTAATCAGTCCCTCAATCTTGGAGAAAAAGTATTTGAGGGACTGACCACCTCAAATACTACTTCTGTACTTGACTGAAGAAGTCTACTGTGTACGCGAAACGTTTCAACAACAAAGATACCTAACTGAAGTAAGTAGACTGATCCATGTACCACACATCCTATTTTACACCAATTTATATTTCTCTCGCCTAACATATTAAAAAAACTAGACTAACTTTGTCTTTCTTTCTCATTTGCTTTTCACAGACAGACACAGATGACTCACGGGTGATGTTGAGAGTCACGGAGACAGAGCGGGGCTGCAAGACGGCTGTGTGGTGGGCTGGGACGGCTGTGTGGTGGGCTGGGACGGCTGTGTGGTGGGCTGGGACGGTCGTACGGGCTTGACAGGTGAGGGTAGCACCTTGCATCTCCCTGGCCGCCACCACCAGCAGCGTCGCGTCCACCGTGGCTTCCCCTGAGGAACACAACTCTTGTGTGTCAGTGTAATTACCAACAAGTATGTAAATAAGACACTATATGACGTTTCGTCTTCCGTATCAATCAGTAATGCCCCCTGGTGGGCGAAACTTCTCAGTAAAATGCCATCAACTAAATATTGTCTTAAGAAAGTACTGTTGCATACGCCTTTATATTGGACCTGTGTATACATATTAAGGCATACACTGACCAAGTGTACACAGGAGTTGTACAGGTGTACGTAGGTCTAAGGCGTTCACTTATACTTAAGTAGCATAATGGAAGACTGCGTGCGCAGGTGTTTGTACCTGTGTTAGGAGTAGTTGATGTGAGCTGGGAGGGGAGCTTAGACCCCCGCCACCACCACGTCAGAACAGGTGGGGGTCGGCCGCCCACACTACGACACACCACCTGAAGGCGTTCACCTTCCCCAAGAGGTCCCAAGCCGCCCACTACGCCCACACCGCCCCACAACACCACGGGCGGCCCAGGGGCAACTGTGGGAAGAATTCTTTTCATTAGTAACCCTTGTGGTGGCTAATTAAATTTCAAATTTATTGTGTAATCGAAAGTAATTAAGACTACATGTTACCTGTCACCACCGCCAGTCAAGTACACGCAAGTACTCACCAAATTCTCACCTAATTGTGGTTGCAGGGGTTGATTCATAGCTCCTGGCCCCGCCTCTTCACTGGTCGCTACTAGGTCACTCCCTCCCTACTCCGTCAGCTTTATTATACCTCTTCTTAAAGCTATGTATGGATCCTGCCTCCACCACCTCACTTTCCAGACTATTCCACTTCCTGACAACTCTGTGACTGAAGAAATACTTCCTAACATCCCTGTGGCTCATCTGAGCCTTCAACTTTCAATTGTGACCCCTTGTTGGTGTGTCCCATCTCTGAAACATCCTGTCCCTGTCTACCTTGTCGATTCCCCTCAGCATTTTATCCCTCAGTGTATATGCAGTGTATATACACTGAGGGATACCTATCTCGCTGTTTATATACCATCCTGGCGAATATCATTTATTTCCCAGATAACAGGTCAAGTATTTCTTAACATGGTTAAGAATCATCATGTATAGAACATGACTATCTAGATCATTTCAGGTTGGTGACAGTCACGATTTGACTTGAGGATAGTCAGCAGACACGACTCACTGATGACCGTCAGGTTGACCAGGGTGGTGGTGGAGGGCGAGAGACGGTAGTCCACCCTGCAGGTGTACAGACCCTGGTCGTGGGCGTGGGTAGGCTCCAGCACTAGCGTGGGCGGTCTGGTGTGAGCGGCGAAGAAGGCCCGCCCACCCAAAACCTCTTGATCTGCCCACCTGTCGCCAGTCTTGAAGTCTCCTGCCCTGGCATCGTAACTGCGGGTAGGAAGGTAAGGCATCGTAACTGTGGGTAGGGACCCAAGGCATCGTAACTGTGGGTAGGGAACCAAAGCATCGTAACTGTGGGTAGGGAACCAAAGCATCGTAACTGTGGGTAGGGAACCAAGGCATCGTAAATGTGGGTAGGGAACCAAGGCATCGTAAATGTGGGTAGGGAACCAAAGCATCGTAACTGTGGGTAGGGAACCAAGGCATCGTAACTGTGGGTAGGAATATAAAGGGGAATTATATCTCGTGGGTGGAAATTAAAGAGCCAAGATTATTTTACTGAAATAAAGTTTATAATAATCTTCGTAAATAAGAACAAAAATTATAAAACAATAATTAGTTTATTATTGCATTATTATTATTATTATTATTATTATTATTATTATTATTATTATTATTATTATTATTATTATTATTATTATTATTATTATTATTATCATAACTAAGCGCTAAACCCATGAGGGTGTCATACAGTGATCAGGGAAGTAAAAGTGTAACTGTGACCTGTGATTGGACCTGCAGTTGCAAGATACTGTGACCTGTGACTGGACCTGCAGTTGCAAGATACTGTGACTTGTGGCTGGACCTGCAGTTGCAGGACACTGTGACCTGTGACTGGACCTGCAGTTGCAGGACACTGTGACCTGTGATTGGACCTGCAGTTGTAGGACACTGTGACCTGTGACTGGACCTGTAGTTGCAGGACACTGTGACCTGTGACTGGACCTGTAGTTGCAGGACACTGTGACCTGTGACTGGACCTGCAGTTGCAGTACACCTAACGTCACTGCCCACAGAGCAAGTTGACACAACTTACTCAGACCACGTGTCCTTGCCTGACCACGTGTCCTTTCCTGACCACGTGGTCTTGCCTGACTAATTTAGCGATGGTGGTGGTGGTGTCAGCAGTGATGGTGGTGGTGGTGTCAGCAGTGATGGTGGTGGTGGTGTCAGCAGTGATGGTGGTGGTGGTGTCAGCAGTGATGGTGGTGGTGGTGTAAGCAGTGATGGTGGTGGTGGTGTAAGCAGTGATGGTGGTGGTGATTGTAGTAGTGATGGTGGTGGTGGTAGTGATGGTACCAGGTGGTGGTAGTGATGGTGGTGGTTGTGGTAGCAGTGATGGTGGTGGTGGTAGCAGTAATGGTGGTACCTGTAGACAGGACGGGTGTTGCTGGAGAGGTACCACAGTACCAGGAGTGGCTGGTCCTCAGGTATCCTGGGTACGGGAACACAGGGCAGTTCTGCTCGGCCTCCACTCACTGCCAACACCGAAGTCATATCTGAAGTCATACTTACATCTCAGAGAAAGACTTGCTGTAGTTATGACCTTAATAATAATAATAATAATAAGAAGAAGAAGAAGAAGAAGTATAGACATATATATTTATATATATAGATAGATAGATATAGATATACACAAGACACGATTCACGCCGTTAGAATTCCTTAGAGTTTTGCAATGTATCTGACACATTATTCGTTCCTTCCATACCTACATACTATACGACCTTTCTCCTCCACGACCCTTCTCTTCCCCCTTTCTACCCCATTCCTGTGCACACACACGTCAGTCTGTGCACGTCAGAAGCTAGACCACCAGATTTCAGGCTTTAAAGTGCACCTGGTGGTGCACAGGTGACATGCAGACCTTCGTGTGGTAGACAGACTTCAAACCTCCCCTTAACAAGCCTAGTGTCAGGATGAGTAAAATTTTAACGGGGTGGACCACCATCTTCAATTTTTGTTTTCCTGATGAACAAAACTCCGCCAGTAACTTTGTGAAAGACGTGTGGTATACGTCTGGCAGCACGAGGGCGCAGACTAAAATGTCGTTCGTGCATTTTCACACGCTGAGTAACGACTGTGCAGATCGGGTTGAAACTGCGAGACGCAATGGTGGGAAAAACCACACATTACAGAAGAAGCTTTATCAGGTTATGTTTCGCTCTCTGCGTAAAGCTTTATCAAGTCAAAGCTTGATAAAGCTCCTTATAGAGAGCGATACATTGTCCTGATAAGAGCTGGTTTTACAACGTGCGTTTTTCACTAGCGTCGTCACTACGACATTTCGGCCCAGAAACATCAATGAAACGTTAGTTGACGCAGCAGCAACGTAAACAGATTGTTATTATTATTATTATTATTATTATTATTATTATTCATTAAGCAATATTTTATTTTTTTCTAGTTTTAAAAGTATTTTCATGAAATTTCAATTCCACCCCAAAACTCACGGATTTTTGGGGTATTAGCCCACCTACCTGAGAGTGTGACGGTGACTGTGTAGTGAGCAGCGAGCAGCAGTAACAGTAGCGATGGTGGGGCTTCCATCACTGTAGAACACCTATTTCGATTTTACCAACGTCTCAAGGTATTCTTTGAGGATCTTGAAGACGTCTTAAGAATCTTGAAGACGTCTGAAGATATTCTTTGATGATCTAGAAGACGTCTGAAGGTATTCTTTGAGGATCTTGAAGACGTCTTAAGGTATTCTTTGAGGATCTTGAAGAGACGTCTTAAGGTATTCTTTGAGGATCTTGAAGACGTCTTAAGGTATTCTTTGAGGATCTTGAAGATGTCTTAAGGTATTCTTTGAGGATCTTGAAGACGTTTGATGGTATTCTTTGAGGATCATGAAGACGTCTTAAGGTATTCTTTGAGGAACTTGAAGACGTCTTAAGGTATTCTTTGAGGATCTTGAAGACGTCTTAAGGTATTCTTTGAGGATCTTGAAGACGTCTTAAGGTATTCTTTGAGGATCTTGAAGACGTCTGAAGATATTCTTTGAGGATCTTGAAGACGTCTGAAGATATTCTTTGAGGATCTTGAAAACGTCTTAAGGTATTCTTTGAGGATCTTGAAGGCGTCTTAAGGTATTCTTTGAGGATCTTGAAGACGTCTTAAGGTATTCTTTGAGGATCTTGAAGAGACGTCTTAAGGTATTCTTTGAGGATCTTGAAGACGTCTTAAGGTATTCTTTGAAGATCTTGAAGACGTCTTAAGGTATTCTTTGAGGAACTTGAAGACGTCTTAAGGTATTCTTTGAGGAACTTGAAGACGTCTTAAGGTATTCTCTGAGGATCTTGAATACGTCTTAAGGTATTCTTTGAGGATCTTGAAGACGTCTTAAGGTATTCTTTGAGGATGTTAAAGTCGTCAGCATGCGTGTGTAAGATCACCCATTATCTAATCACTTGTACAAACACTGAATTTACACGTGTGAAAAATCACAATACCGTAGCTGGAACAATTCACAACCCACAATACCGTGGCTGGAACAAGTCACAACCCACAATACCGTGGCTGGAACAATTCACAACCCACAATACCGTGGCTGGAACAAGTCACAACCCACAATACCGTGGCTGGAACAATTCACAACCCACAATATCGTGGCTGGAACAAGTCACAACCCCACAATACCGTGGCTGGAACAAGTCACAACCCACAATACCGTGGCTGGAACAAGTCACAACCCACAATACCGTGGCTAGAACAATTCACAACCCACAATACCGTGGCTGGAACAAGTCACAACCCCACAATACCGTGGCTGGAACAAGTCACAACCCACAATACCGTGGCTGGAACAAGTCACAACCCACAATACCGTGGCTAGAACAATTCACAACCCACAATACCGTGGCTGGAACAAGTCACAACCCACAATACCGTGGCTGGAACAAGTCACAACCCACAATACCGTGGCTGGAACAATTCACAACCCACAATACCGTGGTTAGAACAAGTCACAACCCACAATACCGTGGCTAGAACAATTCACAACCCACAATACCGTGGCTGGAACAAGTCACAACCCCACAATACCGTGGCTGGAACAAGTCACAACCCACAATACCGTGGCTGGAACAAGTCACAACCCACAATACCGTGGCTAGAACAATTCACAACCCACAATACCGTGGCTGGAACAAGTCACAACCCCACAATACCGTGGCTGGAACAAGTCACAACCCACAATACCGTGGCTGGAACAAGTCACAACCCACAATACCGTGGCTAGAACAATTCACAACCCACAATACCGTAGCTGGAACAATTCACAACCCACAATACCGTGGCTGGAACAAGTCACAACCCACAATACCGTGGCTGGAACAAGTCACAACCCACAATACCGTAGCTGGAACAAGTCACAACTAACCCACACTTTGGAAAGGGCATTTTTGGTCAGCCCTGGACCATTTACAGACCCAAAAGTTCTTTTTGGACCATTATTAAAGTCCTTTCTGTAAATTATGTATCAAACCTCGACTCAAAATTTCTCATTCAATCCACCGAAAATTGACCCAATGTTCTAATTTATCCATTAATATATTTTATCAGAAGTTGAAAATGCTGATCACGTTCAAAACTGTGATGCAATAATAGCACTTATAACGAAGCGAGAGGCCGCATAGATGGTGTGTGCGGAGTAGCGGCACACAACCTCCCCCAACCATGGCTAGTGTGACACTGATAGCTCGGTATCCCTTCATTCCCTTGCCCTGGCCTAAGGGATAAAAGCTTTGGCTCACAACTGACGGACTCGGGTTCGATTCCGGGTATGTTTCCAAACACTTTTTGCCTACTGTTGACCTAGCAATAAGTAGGTACCTGGTAGTGCTGGTACACCTTAGTATACCAAGGTAAAATAAATAGTCCAGTTATATTTGGTATATCTGGAATATTAAATATACTGAATTAGGATAAAGTTTTTTTGCATATCATTTGAAATGTTTAAAACAAGGAAAATAAGTCACAATACCATAATTGGAACGTTTCCGAGCTATCACAGAAATTATAAATGAAACCCAGACCAGGTTTTGTACCTTCAGGATCTCCGTGTATATACACTGAGAGGTTTATGTCCCTCAGTATATGTACACCGGTAGTTTACTTTAATCTCTATTTTAGGTATTATTTTTGAGCTTCCCAGCGCTCGGGCTTCGGCCCAAAGCTGGGGTGTGGCTCCAAAAGGATCCTGTAATGCTTACTGCCTTTGCACCTCCTGACATCGTCTGCTACTATGCACCTGCCACACCCTTTGATCCCAGTGCAGACGGGGTTTGTGGTAGCCCAACGTGCCTGGCTTCTCCCACAGAGCCCCGTGGGGGCGGGAAATGGGGCTAGGCCTGGGGACAGCTGGTCCCAGAAGATGAGGAGGTACTTATACCTCCTCCCATGGCAGACATGGATCTGAGACACTCACGACAGGGAGCCAAGGCCGGGCCACCTCTTGGAAAAGGCCCGGGCCGGGCGATTATAAATCTACTACCTACCTTATTCCTGACTGGTGGTGTACAGGCAACATGCAGCCTTAATTACCCTCTTGTAGTAGTAGATAGGCTTTAAACCCCTCATTAACTTACCAACGAATACTCCCGACTGTCGTTCATTAACTACCATGTGCAGCCTAAGACTGATAAACCTTCACAATTCCAAATTTTTGTAAAGAAAAACACTTTTTAGGTACTTAAAATTAGGAAGCAATGGTCTAAATTACTTTGAGCTAGTTGCCCACTAGTTACTATTCGTAACTATTTAAAGTTTTAAGGATCATGTGCCGCCATTTTTGTGTTCAAATTATAGTGTACAGATTTACCTGTTCTAATCGGTATATTACATGTGTCGGAAGTACTTTCCGAAATTTGATCGTTGTTGTGATCGTTGCATTGTATTTCCTTAATGAGCTTCGCCTCGGCTACTCTCGTAGACCTCCCGGGGGTGACACAGGTGACACAGGTGATACAGGTGTCTCAAATGTCGAGTGCCACGCAAGCTGCTCGATCCTCCGGCATCCTAGACGGGAATGCAAAGTGTCACGACCCGTTTATGTCACTGGTGTCAAAAGCACTCGTTTCTAAAGTCACTCATTGGCTCCTCATCTCCCAACTCCCGCTGGCCAAAGCGGGATGAGTTTCGAGAGTCTTACTACTCCCGGAGCCCGGCCAGGGACCATGCTCATCTGGTGCTTGCCTAGTCGACCAGGCTGTTGCTGCTGGTGGCCCACTGACCCACATATCCATCACAGCCTGGTTGATCTGGCACCTAGTGAAGATATTTGTCCAGTTTCCTCTTGAAGACTTCTTCACTTGTTCCAGCAGTGTTTCTGATATCTTCTGGTAAGATATTGAATAATCTTTGGCCACGGATGTTGATACAGAGTATCCTTATTGCGCACGCTGCACCCCTGCTTTTCACTGGCCTTATTTTGCACTTCCTCCAATATCTCTCGCTACAGAATGTTATTATTGCATTTGAAAATACAGCAAAATATTACCCTTAAGGTACTTTATGTTTACATACGTCGCTAGAGTACATATTTCTGCTAAAATTACTCATTCATTATTTACGCAATAAATTTCCAAAACGAATTAAAATAAACTAACGATACGAAACGTAGAGACCAGTTGTTTTTATTTCCACTTTAGCCTGACAACATATAGGGACGTAGATATGACTGCCGTGTAAGAAAAAAAGCCGACTGAAACTATAAATAAAGATCCAATATGGGAGTTTCGTGAGGCGATGGTGTGATGGGTGTGAGATAAGAGGTGGGAAGTGGTGGTCTGTGAGGAGGGTCTGTGTGGGTCTGAGTCTGTGTGAGTCTGTGAGGGTCTGTGTGGGGTTGTGAGAGTGTGTAAGCTCTGTCAGGGGCAGTGAGGGGGTCTGTTTCAGTTTGTGTGGGGCTGTGAGGATCTGTGAGGGTCTGTGAGGGGGTCTGTGTGAGTCTGGGTGCGGCTGTGAGAGGATGTAAGGATCTGTGTGGGACTGTGAAAGTCTGTGGGTCTGTGAGGGTCTGTGAGGGTCTGTGAGGGGGTCTGTGTGAGTCTGTGTGCGGTTGTGAGAGGATGTAAGGATCTGTGTGGGACTGTGAAAGTCTGTGGGACTGTGAGGGTCTGTGAGCGTCTGTGAGGGGGTCTGTGTGAGTCTGTGTGCGGCTGTGAGAGGATGTAAGGATCTGTGTGGGACTGTGAAAGTCTGTGGGTCTGTGAGGGTCTGTGTGGGGTTGTGAGAGTGTGTAAGCTCTGTCAGGGGCTGTGAGGGGTCTGTTTGAGTTTGTGTGGGGCTGTGAGGATCTGTGAGGGTCTGTGAGGGGGTCTGTGTGAGTCTGTGTGCGGCTGTGAGAGGGTGTAAGGATCTGTGTGGGACTGTGAAGGATCTGTGTGGGTCTGTGAGGGTCTGTGTGGGTCTGTGAGGGTCTGTGAGGGTCTGTGAGGGGGTCTGTGTGAGTCTGTGTGCGGCTGTGAGAGGGTGTAAGGATCTGTGTGGGACTGTGAAGGATCTGTGTGGGTCTGTGAGGGTCTGTGTGGGTCTGTGAGGGTCTGTGAGGGTCTGTGAGGGGGTCTGTGTGAGTCTGTGTGCGGCTGTGAGAGGGTGTAAGGATCTGTGTGGGACTGTGAAAGTCTGTGGGTCTGTGAGGGTCTGTGAGGGGGTGAGGAGCTATTAGAAGCTGTGAGGAACTGAACGCTAAAGCCTGATGATGTAGAGTTCTCGTGAGCTGTGCAAACCCCCTATCTTTAATTAATAACAATGACAAGGCAACAGGAAGGTGGAGGAAATCTTCGCCTAGTTGTGAGAGAGAGAGAGTAGGTCTATCTCTATGATATATTGTGACGTTGACCTTTGAGAAAGGTGAGGGAGAGTCTACTTTTGTGACTAGTAGCCTAGATGAACTTAGACCAGGTGAGATCAGAATAAGACCCGCCTAGGAATTCTATCCGGCCCGTCACTGCGTCTAGCAATTTAGGAAAATTTATAGTGCCTCCACTTCAAAAAAACATTCATTCTTGATTTGATTACATCTCATTCAGCTGCGGTGTTGGGCAGTCACGCCAGCAACACCAGGCAACACTAAATAATATAGCTTTTGTTTTTTAGACCGGGGATATATTTAAGTTTGATTTCAGAACATATACGTTACTTTCGTTCCCTTCTCTTTATCCTGGAGCCACCTGTGAGGTCGAGTCACAGCTCCTGGTCCCTCCTGGTAGCCAGTGAGTTTTAACTTACTACCTTCTTTTGTATTCTTTGTTTACTTATGGCCTAGGAGGATATATGTCACTTCATTTCCTCTCCTACACAGGATATATACACTAAGAGATGTATATCTCTCAGCGTATATATGCTAGGAGTATAATCCCAATTTTAGGTATTAATGTATTCTTGTCTGGTGGTGAGGTTACGTGCTTAATGACTCTTGTGTAATCGATAGGTTTCAAACCCTATGAACCAAGTGACTCCTACTTGGATCACTCCACCTATCGTCTCTCACCTGGATCACTCCACCTATCGTCTCTCACCTGGATCACTCCACCTACCGTCTCTCACCTGGGTCACTCAGCCTATCGTCTCTCACCTGGATCACTCCACCTATCGTCTCTCACCTGGATCACTCCACCTACCGTCTCTCACCTGGATCACTCCACCTACCGTCTCTCACCTGGATCACTCAGCCTATCGTCTCTCACCTGGATCACTCCACCTATCGTCTCTCACTTGGATCACTCCCCCTACCGTCTCTCACCTGGATCACTCCACCTACCGTCTCTCACCTGGATCACTCAGCCTATCGTCTCTCACCTGGATCACTCCACCTACCGTCTCTCACCTGGATCACTCAGCCTATCGTCTCTCACCTGGATCACTCCCCCTACCGTCTCTCACCTGGATCACTCCACCTACCGTCTCTCACCTGGATCACTCCACCTACCGTCTCTCACCTGGATCACTCAGCCTATCGTCTCTCACCTGGATCACTCCCCCTACCGTCTCTCACCTGGATCACTCCACCTATCGTCTCTCACCTGGATCACTCCCCCTACCGTCTCTCACCTGGATCACTCCACCTACCGTCTCTCACCTGGATCACTCCACCTACCGTCTCTCACCTGGATCACTCCACCTACCGTCTCTCACCTGGATCACTCCACCTACCGTCTCTCACCTGGATCACTCCACCTACCGTCTCTCACCTGGATCACTCCACCTATCGTCTCTCACCTGGATCACTCCACCTACCGTCTCTCACCTGGATCACTCCACCTATCGTCTCTCACCTGGATCACTCCACCTACCGTCTCTCACCTGGATCACTCCCCCTACCGTCTCTCACCTGGATCACTCCACCTACCGTCTCTCACCTGGATCACTCAGCCTATCGTCTCTCACCTGGATCACTCCACCTACCGTCTCTCACCTGGATCACTCAGCCTATCGTCTCTCACCTGGATCACTCCACCTACCGTCTCTCACCTGGATCACTCCACCTACCGTCTCTCACCTGGATCACTCCACCTACCGTCTCTCACCTGGATCACTCCACCTACCGTCTCTCACCTGGATCACTCCCCCTACCGTCTCTCACCTGGATCACTCCACCTACCGTCTCTCACCTGGATCACTCAGCCTATCGTCTCTCACCTGGATCACTCCACCTACCGTCTCTCACCTGGATCACTCCACCTACCGTCTCTCACCTGGATCACTCCACCTATCGTCTCTCACCTGGATCACTCCACCTACCGTCTCTCACCTGGATCACTCCACCTACCGTCTCTCACCTGGATCACTCCACCTACCGTCTCTCACCTGGATCACTCCACCTACCGTCTCTCACCTGGATCACTCCACCTACCATCTCTCACCTGGATCACTCCACCTACCGTCTCTCACCTGGATCACTCCACCTACCGTCTCTCACCTGGATCACTCCACCTACCGTCTCTCACCTGGATCACTCCACCTACCGTCTCTCACCTGGATCACTCCACCTACCGTCTCTCACCTGGATCACTCCACCTACCGTCTCTCACCTGGATCACTCCACCTATCGTCTCTCACCTGGATCACTCCACCTACCGTCTCTCACCTGGATCACTCCACCTACCGTCTCTCACCTGGATCACTCCACCTACCGTCTCTCACCTGGATCACTCCACCTACCGTCTCTCACCTGGATCACTCCACCTACCGTCTCTCACCTGGATCACTCCACCTACCGTCTCTCACCTGGATCACTCCACCTACCGTCTCTCACCTGGATCACTCCACCTACCGTCTCTCACCTGGATCACTCCACCTATCGTCTCTCACCTGGATCACTCCACCTACCGTCTCTCACCTGGATCACTCCACCTACCGTCTCTCACCTGGATCACTCCACCTACCGTCTCTCACCTGGATCACTCCACCTACCGTCTCTCACCTGGATCACTCCACCTACCGTCTCTCACCTGGATCACTCCACCTACCGTCTCTCACCTGGATCACTCCACCTACCGTCTCTCACCTGGATCACTCCACCTACCGTCTCTCACCTGGATCACTCCACCTACCGTCTCTCACCTGGATCACTCCACCTACCGTCTCTCACCTGGATCACTCCACCTACCGTCTCTCACCTGGATCACTCCACCTACCGTCTCTCACCTGGATCACTCCCCCTACCGTCTCTCACCTGGATCACTCCACCTACCGTCTCTCACCTGGATCACACATTTATTGAATCAATATAATGTTCATCATGTGTTCGTCTTGAACCTACTTATAACCACTATGACTAGTCTATCGTAAACTATTCTATGTACAGATAGAAGACAGGAATTTGATCTATTATTAAGCCTCCACAGCACAGTTTTCTATCAGCAAACTTGTGAGTGATGCAAAGTTTATCTCAGTAAAGACTTTTGCAACGTTTTGGTATCTTTATTATGGACACATTTCGCCAGTAAGTGGCTTCCTCAGTCCGGTACACAGTAGCATCTTGGGATCTTGATACAGGAAATTCTTCAACGCTTGACTAACCTATAGTCATGACTTACACCAGTGGAATTTTCCACTGGTAACTCCGCCTCCTGCTACTGCAACTCACCTGACTGCAGTTTATATACCCATTATCCGAACATATACTGTTCGTTTTTTTTTCAAGATTAATAGACGGGACACATCGACTCAGAATGAGGGACTGATTACCTCAAACTCCTCCTCATCTTCCAGCAGTTGTCTCTGTACCGGACTGAGGAAGCCACTTGTTGGCGAAACGTTGCCACAATGAAGATTCCCAAATGTTGCAAAAATGTCGTAATTCTTCAACTGGTCGGTTTTCCAGAGGACAGAAGTGAGGATCTACATGTCTGAGTTGTAGTGAGAATGTGAGATGACTTTTCCTCTAATATACAAACAAATATATCTCTTGTATTTGAAGTTAATGCAGCTTAGTCTTTGAATTAATACGAAAAACAACACTAGACATATGTCTACAAGTATACATATGTCTACTACAATATTAAGCATATGTCTTCATGTAGACATATATAATAGAAGATATACTTCACAGTCCTATTTTGGTCAATAATATTTGCTTAAATTTTATATTTCTCGTTAATATATAGGATTTATACAGCGTCTCCTATTTTCCACGCTGTTCCTGACCACTTGAGATTTAGGAAATAATTTCCATCAGGCGGGGCATTGATCCGCCCACAGCCACAGTCAGCTGGCACCATAATCACCAAAATTTCTGGATGTGATCTTGGTTGTCGGTGTTTCGTTAGTGTTAACGACGCTGCTGCTAACTGGTTGCGGGTAGACCTCGGCTTCGCAATTACGGATAACAAGTCTCCACCAGTTTCATGTTTGGGTCCAAACACTCGTGTGTATGGTCGAGGCGGGAAGGAAGTTTTTACGCAGAATGGTTCTCTTTGGTTTATTTATCAGGGGTAAAAAACCATGTACATGGGTTTATGTCGTTTGGTGGTGCTTGTACTGTGGTAGGGTCACGGAAAAGCCCACGGTAAGAAGGTGCGTCCACTAGAAACACTATTAGACAGTGTCTTTTAGACACTGTCTGCATAACTATGGGCTTTCAACATACACTCCAGTGTCACCCCACTTCTGTATAAACATTGCATCATGTTGAAATAAACGTGTATTTGTATATAAAGGAGGGGCAGCTGGTCCAAGGGGACCACGCCAGCAGACATCACTGGCGTGGCCCTCGCTGGACTCAGTGATCCGGACACAAAACAGCTTCAACAACTGGTATGCGCTGGGAAGTCCTGTTATCTTAGCTCAGGCAGGTTAAGCTGTACACTGGGTAGAGTGTACTTCATGTTGGTGTACTGAGCGAGAGGTGGAGAGGGAAGGAGGCAGGTGAGGATAATAAACACAGTGTTAACACGGAGGTGTTGAAGGAGGCTGCAACACCCGACTAGCGACCACCACCGTTACAATAGCTGGGGTACTCTAATCTTCCCTCCACCAAAACACCACCACACCTTCACCCACCATGATTCTAACACCACCACCACATTATAGCACGTAACTTCGTTGCCCTCTAAGCAGGGAGAAACCTTGTGGAAATAAAACTATGTTTTGTTTACCTGTCTCTACGCACGTAATGTAACCTACAAGCATCAGTATGAGACCAAATCTGATTGAATCTCATTCCACCGCCGCCCTGTGATCCCTAACCACTGTAGAGCTGGATCGAAACATTGCAGTACCGACAATAGTGAAGGGAGGACACGAGTTCCAAAACAAGCTTTTATTTGGGTAACGTTTCGCTCTCTGTAGAGTTTCATCGTCTTGATAAACTCTTGATATAGAGCTGATGAAGCTCTATACCTTGCGAAACGTTATCAAGAAAATAACTTGCTCTTCAAAACGTGCTTGTTTCACAAGCAGAGTTGTCTGTGACGGTCCTAGTGACTCGCTACTCACACTACTTATCATGGAGAGCCTTCTGGTTTTCTATCCTTGTCTCACAGACCTAAATAATACACCAGAGATAGTTCTTTCAAGCAGGTAGCCTCGGTGTGGACTTCCAGGTACTCTGCTGTCTATCTTTCCCACGTACTACCACGTACTACCACGTACTCTGGTAACCTCGTGTATAAAAGGCAATGAAAATCAGACGGAACTATCCTGAAAACATTTTCAATCCGTTCTCTTCGCTGTTGCAACTATTGTTAAAAGCGACTTCTCTAAAAAAAAAAAAAAAAGGCGTGTGACTTAATACTTAGCTACTACTCTTAATACCTAGCTACTATGTAAACAAGCCTTTATACTTAAAAGTATACTGAAAAATGGCTTCTGTAGTTTGCGATCGCAAAATTTCAAAAACACTTACGAAATACTTATAATTTCGTTCAAAACATATAATAGTGTGTAGCACTTAAATGCACAGTTGAAAAAAAAAGGCAGATGTACGAGCATAGCCAACAGTATTAGGCTTAGAGACGCTGTTTATTTGGTAGACACAGAATCTACTAGGCTATTGTTGTTAAAAATTTCATTTTTTTATCATGAATTTGCTTAACTAGGTTGTATAGACGTTTGTTTATGTAAACATTGAGAAGATCATCAAGGCTTTGGGATATTGCTGGGGTAAGACCTGGGAGTCCTACAGGGAAGGATTGGCCCCAGAAGGTAGGTGTTACCTGGAGAAGAGCTTGCTGGTCACACAAGAGGCACGCACCGTGAAGAATCTGGGTTAGTGGAGTTAACTGGCATGCCACCCAGGGTGTAGCCTCCTTACCTGGGTAATATTTGCAGTCCCTTCGCTGGGGGATACTTGTAGTTCCTTCCCTGGGGGATACTTGTAGTCCCTTTCCTGGGGGATACTTGTAGCTCCTTCCCTGGGGGATACTTGTAGTCCATTCCCTGGGGGATACTTGTAGCTCCTTCCCTGGGGGATACTTGTAGCTCCTTCCCTGGGGGATACTTGTAGCTCCTTCCCTGGGGGATACTTGTAGCTCCTTCCCTGGGGGATACTTGTAGCTCCTTCCCTGGGGGATACTTGTAGCTCCTTCCCTGGGGGATACTTTTTTAGTCTCTTTCCAGGGGTATATTCGTGAAGGAAGTATGGGGATGAGGGGGGCGATATGAATCTACAGCTGGCACTCAACATGAGAATCTGTAGCCCCTGGTGTTGGCACTTTGCCCACTGCTAGCCTCTGGTGTTGGCACCTTGCCCACTGCTAGCCTCTGGTGTTGGCACTTTGCCCACTGCTGGCCTCTGGTGTTGGCACTTTGCCCACTGCTGGCCTCTGGTGTTGGCACTTTGCCCACTGCTAGCCTCTGGTGTTGGCACTTTGCCCACTGCTGGCCTCTGGTGTTGGCACTTTGCCCACTGCTAGCCTCTGTCCTGATAGATTGGGCATGTGTGATCATAGCTTGAACGAGTGTCCTTGTCTGTCCTAGCTTGGTTGAGTGTCCTTGTCTGTCCTAGTTTGATTCACTGCGCATGTCTGATGTGCCTGCCTGACAGCAAATACCAGCAGACAGCAGAAGCACAGAGCACCTCTTATGTCTGTCAGCAGACACCAGCACACATGTATAACTGTCTGTGGGACATACTTGTAGTGGTGTCAGTGGGACATGTAGTGGTGTCAGTGGGACATGTAGTAGTGTCAGTGGGACATGTAGTGTTGTCAGTGGGACACACTATGTATCATAATCCTTTAAATTTATGTCATCTATTCTGTAATCGAATGTAACATTATTAGGAACATATGTATTCCTTACTAACCTAATATTCCTAGTATACGTAGTATTCCTAGTATTCGTAGTAATCCTAGTATTCGTAGTAATCCTAGTATTCGTAGTAATCCTAGTATACTAATTATTTCTTATTTCTAGGTATACCTAGAACTAAGAAATAAAACTAGAAACTTAAATCTTTCCTAAAATATTAAGTAACCAGTATATACTGAGGTAATAAGTTGAGTATACTGTGGTAACCGGCAGTGACTCCCGAAGGAGTGTCGGAGTTTGTACAAGTGTTGTACCGTTTACAGCCCTATGGCGGGGACACATTGAGTGTCCTTCTACACAAGTAGTGTAGCAGTTAGCTACAACCGTCGTCGTCATGACCGCCCTGTAGCTGGGGTACACCAAGCCTTGGGTTCAAGTGGTATCAGGGACAATGTCCTCTCTGGTATGAGACTTTCAGTTCTCAAAAGCTATTACGAACACGGGTAATGAATGGCCTGTGACCTGGTCGCAACACAGGTAATGAATGGCCTGTGACCTGGTCGCAACACAGGTAATGAATGGCCTGTGACCTGGTCGTAACACAGGTAATGAATGGCCTGTGACCTGGTCGCAACACAGGTAATGAATGGCCTGTGACCTGGTCGTAACACAGGTAATGAATGGCCTGTGACCTGGTCGTATCAAAGGTAATGAATAGCCTGTGACCTGGTCGTAAAGGGTTTTTCAGCAAAATAAACTCAGCAGATAGACTATAACTTGTATTTCCTTCACCAGATATATACAAGTGTGTACAGCTATGTACAGAGATTGAATAGTAAGTGTACCACACGACGGTGACAGAATTGGACAGTGAACCAAGGTACTGATTTAACGACAGGTACCCTATTGATCGTTAAACCCTTAGCACCCGGTTCTCTGGTTGGGAGGCAGCCTATATGGGAGTGTGACATACGCCGAATAAATTGTAATGTAGTCTTTGCATGCCACAAAAGCTCTAATCCATTTGAGCCATTCCTGGCACCCGGGCCTCAGCCTGAGTGCCAGAGCGACTCAGGAGATTATCTTGAGGTTACATCTCCTTTAATGACCCTCGTGTATTCGAAGGACTTTAACCCCCCATTAACCCACCAACTCACCTTATCTCCTACTGACGCCTGGGTCATCACCCACATTTCCTTCAATGATTGTTACTTTGTATGTTTTTCAATGTCAGCTAAACATTCTAATTAGAACGATTATATTTTAATGTTTGTCCTCGATGGGTAAAGTGCATCCTGGTATACTTCTGTTTCTAGAAGTACGTATATCTCTGTGGAATATAGCCGTGTGCTCTGTTCTGGTCGTAATGCTGTCTGTTCTGGTCGTAATGTTCTCTGTTCTGGTCGTAATGTTCTCTGTTCTGGTCGTAATGTTCTCTGTTCTGGTCGTAATGTTCTCTGTTCTGGTCGTAATGTTGTCTGTTCTGGTCGTAAAGATCTGTTATGTGTTACGTGAACCAACATTCTTTGACTGCCTGTTTCCACCCTCTACCTGGGCAGCTAGTACTGAACTTGGGCAGATAGTATTGAACCTGGTCAGCTAGTGTTGAACCTGGGCAGCTAGTGTTGAACCTGGGCAGCTAGTGTTGAACCTGGGCAGGCGGGCAGGCGGGCAGCCGAGAGAGACTTCAGCGATGAGCGTACATAGTGAGGGAAAACACAGAAAGCCGCTACTACCTCGCTGTAAATGAACTGAGAGGGTAAACAGTATCCTTCAGAGGGTCTTGGTATTGTAGCCACACCTTAAAATACACTCACCACTCATGAGCGCCCAGCTAGAACACCAAACTAAGTCGCAGGCTCCCATTCTTGTGTTTATACTGGCTGTAGGTAGTGCCTAGAGACGAGCATATCAAAAACCAACATTATCTTTCGAGTGAATGTATTTTTGATGTGACTGCTGTCAGTCAGAATATATAACAACAAACAAGAGTAATTATCGTACTATGGATGAAATATGAATGATATTAATATGACAAGAAGAAAATCATTCTGCGTAAGACAGGTAATCCATGCGGTACATTGGATGTGTTAGGTAAGCACTGTTTTGGCTCCTGCCTTGGCAAATCCCGCCTAGATCACGGTACTCACGCATTGTTACGCATCTAACATTGTTAATGATACACAAACGAATTTACAACGACTCCAAAGTCATCAGAATTTCGGGGAACTGGCCATTATATACCTGAGACCCGCTACAAGACATCTTTTTTTCTCTCTGACGAACACAACACAGTCACGATTCCCTTAAAATTTAGGTCATCATGTGCCTGAAACCCGCGTCTGGAAACATTTTAGCGATGTTTATATTCGTGTCAGCATATGCTTGCTAGTCAGGAGATATCCTGGTCAAACGAATCACGATTATCACCGAAATATTAGGAATCAAGTCAATATACCCTGAGATTCGCGCTACGAGACGTTAGCGTGATGAAGGAGCCGT